>MU825884.1:1448840-1542382 GCA_029204205.1 Desmophyllum pertusum | reverse complement strand
GCTACCTTCGATTTACCGCTGAAGACGAAGCCCTCACAAACATTCTCCTCGATATACAGTAGCCAATCTACTACAACCGGTAGAGCGTCAAGGTCAACTTTTTTGATGTTTGTGAAAGTCGGGCGCGATGGTCACCAGGACCCCGCAAACGTCCGCAATGTAACTTAGTGCTATTAAAAATCGCTTTATTACAATCACCGTTGTTGTCGTCGGTTTTGTCCGATCCCTTTCCGATGATTATGTCACATCTCAATATCAAAATGGGGCGGAGACTATGACCTCATTTGCATACATGTCAATCAATCAAATCCATTGAAATGCACGTTGCCAAGGATACGTCAATCCATCAAATCCATTGTTCTTATGCTAATTTGAGTTTGATGGGTACCTGTCAGATCTGGTCTAAACTAGCCGATACCACTACTTGTGGCTTGCAAAGCAGTCGTTCTGAAAAGCAACAAGCTGAATTTTGACCAACAATTGAGTCGAGTGTGCGCCCGATTGTTTGCACTAACGTCCTTTAACACTTTATCTACATCAAACACCTCTTACCTTAGGAAAAGACAAACTTTCGTTCAAACAAACATGCACTGCCGATCCATTACTTCCTGCATTAATACTGCCAGGCAGCTAAGCCCGACCCAACCCATTGAAGACAAACACTGGTGTCACGCGATCGAGCAGTCTACTCCGCTTTCAAGATGGCGGCTGGGCGCGGAGAAGACCCTGGGACACGCTGGCGAAATAGGGAAAGGGAACGAGCTTGGCGATAGAGCAAATAAAAATGTATTTTAGTCTATTTATAGTTTTAGTTATTTAGTGTTGTGTGACGACTCAAATACGGCCAGCTGTGTACGATCTTGGACAAGGTAGTTTTCAACACAGTAGCCGAATCATCTTGCAACGAGCGAGGAAGTTTCCCGGGGAAGTTTGGGCTTTGTGTGACTCGTCTCGAGCATTTCACGGCCACATTTATGGTGACAACGAGATTACAGTGACTGGAAAAGAGACTCACTGGACAGTGCAGAGTTTATGCATTGTTCAATTCCTACTGTTACCATCCTCCCCGGGCACACCCCCGGGGATTTGCCATTTTTTCTTCACTTGGCGTCCTATTCCCCACCCCCGGGCTCAAAGAAAGAGGTAATTCCCCACCCCCGGGACACTTATAAACAAACTGCACAAGATCGAAGACGGAAATATTTATTACGTTTTACAAAATAGCTGTGGACTCGTATGGCTCATACAACTCATACAAAGGTCAGGAAACATCTCTCACATTGTTTTTGTTTCTCGCCCGCGTTTCTTTGGCTTTTTATAACACTCCTCTCTTGTTGTTTTTGCAAATACAGGTTTTATAACCCATTATCCGCTGATATAAACTTATAAACTTGGACAAATTGTTTTTCTCCAACCAATCGCGTACAAATTGAAGGGATTACCCAGCAAAGAAGTCCGCTAACTGGGGCATGACGATGACGGCCATTTGACGACAATTTTCGCCCCATAATTCCTTGTGCGACTAGATGCTTCAATTAGCCCCACCCCCTACCCCGAGACAAGACTACTTGCAAAATTCCCCACCCCCGAGACACAAGGGCTGACTTTGTCCCGGGGGTTGCCCGGGGGGTATGGTAACAGTAGGAATTGAACCATGAATTAATCTCCATGTTGGAGCTTCGCTTTGCAAACTAATTGACATTACTCTCCGACTCGTCTGAATAGTATTTTTGAAACTACATCCAGTGTCCACTTTGCACAATCTAGGAAATTCGAAATACAACCTCTTCGTTCCTAGACCTAGTACTGAAGCAGGCAAACGAAGTTTTCAATATCGCGGTTCCGTCCTCTGGAACAGCTTGCCTTTGAGCACTAAGGCACAGCCCACTCGTAGCTCTTTTAAATCATGTATTTAATATCTATCGAATTTAATAAATAGTTAGTTTAGGGTAATTTTTATAGGTTATACATAATTTTGTAAATAACATATTTAGCTAGGTAATTTAATTTATTATTGTAATCATTTATTATTGTAATTAATTTAATACACGGCTCGATGGAAGAGCATGTATTGTGAATTGACACCGTGTTTAAATAAAGTTTTACTACTACTACTCGCTACCCATTCCCTGGGACCCATTCCCAACCATCTACACTGAAGGTAACAGTAGTCAGCTATTTGGTCTATTTAACAATTAGACGGCAAGCTCAAGGTTTCTATCGGCTGATGGTTGGCGAGGGGCGAAGCCCCGAGCTCGAGCCAACTATCAGCCGATAGAAACGGAGAGCGAGCCGTCTAATTGTTTTAGCATAACCCAGATTTATTGACGGTTTTATTTAATATTTTTTGGCTTTAATGCACAACAAACTGTGCGCGCGCTCCGAGAGCCGTCTATCGATCGATAGTAGGTGCCTGTGTAGCCAATCAGATTGCGAGTTTGCCAATAGTCAGCCGCTGGGTTATGCTAATTGCAGTTAGCCTCCACTTTCCTTCCCTTCCCTTTCCTTTCCTTCCCTTCCCGACCCTCCCGTCTCAACCTGATCTGCACGATGACTGCTGAGCCGAAAGCAACCTCGTTCCCAAGGTCTCTTCCTTCCCGCCCCCCAAGAGCGAGAGAAAAGAGACCCTGGGAAACGCTGGTCACGTGTCTCCCAGAATCTGGGAGATTACAAAAGATAACATTGAGGGAGGGGCTGCCAAGTCGGGAGTTTGGCTTTACTTAGCCTACCAGGGAACGGAGAGTATTTGCATAAAAAATAACACATCTGGTTTGTGACACAGTACAGGAAAGTAAGAAACCCGGGGAAGTAATTTTACCCGCGAGAGGTCAGATGTCAAATATTTAGGCTCGATTTCCGCCGCTATCTCGAGTCCGGTCTTGTTCCTGAGCGTGGGCTCATTTTCCCGAACAGCGGCTGGTAATCGAGCCTATCAAATATTCAGACTCCAAATCAAAGGCTCTTATGAGCCAGCTCAGAATGTAATTGATATTAATGACATTCATTGAATGCAGTTGTTGGCCCTTCCCAGTGAAATCCCTTGAATTGGAGGCTTGATAAATGGGGATTCCACTGTATATATTAGGAAACAGCTTAAATCTGACAAAATGGAATTATTTTGAAGCTCCAATGTGTCTATAGGTTCCACTATTGCATACCAAAACACAATAGCTTTGAAATAATTATTGATTAGTATTATTTTCAATTTCTGGTTTGACTGGTATTTATGTATGAACCTATTAATGAAGGGGAGGGGGATGGCTGGGCATATAAGGGGCATTTGACCTCCATTGCTGTTCCCACCCTCTGGAATTTGACTTGCCAATCAATGATTCATAAATACACAACCAAGTAATAATAATAATAAGTATAGGAAATCGTATGAACGCGAGTGCAATTCGTGATTTATGGGCACGAGTGATGTTTTGAAAGTTCTCAAAATTGCACGAGCCTTTAGGCGAGTGCAATTTGAGAACTTTCAAAACATCACGAGTGACCATAAATCACTAATTGCACGAGCAGTTCATACGATTTTTTGTTTATAATATTCTCAACTAAAATTTTGCTGCGGCCATCACGCTACTCTGCACACGAAACGCTTCACTAGTTTCCAAAGTGCTCACATGTTTTATTTGAATGCGCAGGCAAACCAAACGGGAACTTTTTGAAAGAATTACAGTACTATAGTTTAGAAAACATTTAACCATTAACTTGAAAGCTTTTTTCAATGCCATTAAGGGGCAAAAACGTCTCTACTTGTCCGGAACCGTTTATCACAATTCCGTATTGCACTCTATAACCTATTTATGCATTCGTCATTGACCAATCAGAAGCTGCATATTTTGTTGAGTATATTATAAGTATACTTATAGGGATATAATTTAGTCTGCAGTCTGCATTTGTCGCACACCATATAATTTGTCAAAGGTGGGGGAGTTTGATCCGATTTGAAATGCAAGAGCAAGTAGAACAATCAAAATGTTTTCATCCTTGTGCTTCTCAGTTTACATGTAATAGACCATTTTACAGTTCTGTGAAATGTAACCAAGCCTCTGTATGAAAGCGAGGTTAGGGGTGACCATGAGATGATAGAGATCAGAAACTAGTTTACATAAGAATAGAATAATTTACATTTGAAAAGAAGGAAGGTTTGTATCACAACAAAGTCACCTCCAGCCTCACTTCTGTTCAAAGGCCTGGATTCTAAGCACACAACTGTAAAATGGACTATTGGACACTTGCACTTGTGTGCCAAGTAAAAACCAGGCTTTAGATGTGAAGGTGCATGTAGGCGTCTTAGTGCAAAATTAATATTATCTACAATTCATAAGTATGTGTAATAGAGGTAATGAATGTTTTGTGTTTATAGACTGATTTAGATAGGGACTTTATTCATACAATATAACTTAATACAACTATAGTAGAACAATCCATCAGAGAAATTTATAATAATATATGCTATTATAAACACAAGCCTCAGATCAATGAAGCCTGCTTTTCTACACGGAAAATAAACTATGAATAAACTTAAGGTCTACACAATAACAAGCATAAAGGTGCAGCAAAAATATTTAAGCTTATTCAAATACATTACATTTTATTTGTTTTCGGTTCAAAGCCTATCGATCGATGATCGATCGATCGAATTGTACACCTTCGAATGCCAAATTACAAAAGTTTAAATACTTTTTATATTGGAATTGGAATCAAAAGATTAGTTCAGTTAAACAATAAGCTTAATTAATTTTTGTTATAAATCAAACTTAGAAATAACATTTACCGTACTTACCAAAGAACAGTTGAACGCGGCAATGTGCGTAGTTTGCCTAAAATATTCCCAGCTGGAACCGTAAAGAAACATGATGTAAATTCGTGAAAGAAACATTTCTCAAACCGAGGAACGAAAGAATTGCAGAATGTATGCGTTTGTTGGCATCGGAACTCCTAAAAGATCTATCTTTTAAATGTGTAAGACGAGAAAATTCAGAGAAATACCGTCCTGAAAAATCGTAAGCAATCCGCCATTTTGTTTTCCTGTGCGATCGGGCTACTACCCCGACCCACCCGACCCCCAATAACTACCAAATATTGCGCCCGCAGTGTTGTTTAGTGTTGTGATTTCCCAGGCATTATGCGCTGGTCAGCGGAATTACCAAGAAAAGTTATAAACACCTATAAACTAACAAATTTTCCCCAACCATAACGATCAGCTCATTCTTCGCTAAAAAGGTTTATGCAGCTTCTAGTCACGTAAATACAAGTTGCTGTAGGCTTTGCAAGTCTGTAGGAGATATGTCGCACTCTAAGAATTTGTTTGCGAAGAATAATCGAGCGCTGCTCGCAACTGCTGAAGAACTTTACGGCGGGTCTTTGTCACAGAGCGAACTATTGCCACGTTTAATATGTAGACCGTGTGAAAGGCGAGTGAACAACTTTAAATCTTTCAAGAACACCATTACAGAGACCCAAATGTCCTTTGAAAGAATCAAGAGATGCATCGAAGTGTCGCCATCTGCGCCGCGAACGCTAAAAAGCTCAAAAGTAAACGAGCCTTTGATCGTCCGAAGCAGTCGCCGTGGAATAAATTTCGGCGACGAACAGCCTAGTGGAAAGAAGGTAATTAAGGCTTTTTTATCTTTTCTTTTGCTTAGCAAATATGCTTCCATTTAGTTTACAACTGATCTTACCATTTCGCGCGAACTCCATTCTGCGATCATGTACGATTGATCGCGTACTGATTTCATTCATTTCCTGTCATGTTTTCTCACATTTCCTGACATGTTTTCTCACAGGAAAACCGATGTGAACCATTAGAGTCATTAGAAACTCCAACTACAGCTCAACAAGAACACACAACTGAAAGTCAGGTATGATCATGCATGCACTTGCCGTTTCAACTGGACGCCTCAAGGAAACCCTTTTACTGCAAGTTGTTTACGTTTGCAGCTAAGCAGAAACCTTTTGCAATATTAGCAGCCCTGATTTGTTAGAAAACCTCTTTGAAACCTTTCGCTAAATTCATAAAATGGTTGATCGAGATGTGTATTTTTACATGGAGACGTTTTCATTAAAATGAAATAATTCATTTTTGAAAATGACATGCAAAATTTAAAATTTATATTATGCTGACATATTATATATATATATTTTAAAAACTGAATTGACAACCTCATACACATTGTAAGTTTTTTTTTAGCTAGACAGACATTAATAGTGATCATAAAAAGTGCTTGTTAAATTAAGCTTCTAAATGCTGAAAATGTTTTCTTTCTTATAGTTATAATATTTTTATAATATTTTTTTAACAAATCAGGTTGCTGCAGGCATGTGTGTTACAGAGGAGGAAATGATGGATATGTTCCTCTCCAAAATTGACAGAGAACTTGTACATGTGGCAAGAAGGGAGACCAAATCAGTGCTCAGAGACAGAGGATATCCTGGTTTGTCCAACTTTACTTTTGAAGAGATCTTGGCAGAAATGAGAAGCCTCTGCCCACAGTCTTCACAATCCTGTCAAACATGATTCAACTTGATCTCAACCAAGATAAGAATACTGCTCCTTTGGCCCTCATCTATGGAGTAGTAATGTTTAAACGATTTCATGAGTTAAGCCGTGTGCAGAGACTTAACACAGTGTTGCTTTATGGTGGAAATGCGAGTAAAGAGGTAAGAATTTTTCTTAGCAGTCCATGTGATGGAGATTCAAATGTGAAAATGGCAGTAAACTGGTCTCCATACATTTTCTTATAACAGCTGTTGTGAGAATTTGTTAAAGATCAAGGCAATTTCTTGATTCTTGTGACCTTTACTCATGATAATGTACTGATGTTGTCAGGAGAAATTTGATGCTGATCACTCTTGAGGCTTAAAGGCCTACATATCATGTAGGGTTAAGGGTAAACCGTATAAATTGTGGATTTTAGTATCACTTTGGGGAGTGGTCAATTAATAAATACAGTATTTTGTTTATACTTACAGTAGGGTGTTTAGGGCGGATGGTCAATATTTTTACCCACCCAGGTATCAATTTGGGTTGCATGCACCCCCTGTGTCGGTGGCTTGGACATAATAAACTTGCTCTTTTAGGGGCTTACTGGTAATTAAAATTTGCCAACAAGCATCCCTGTCCATGTCATATTTCGGTATTCCCGGCTCTAATCATATTGACAAAATATCTATTCCAGCCACTTTAGTCATAGGTTGACCACAATAATAGATTTCATCTCAGTGGGGACTGGGATAAAACTAGGAGGCATGAAAATATAAGATTCTAAAATCTGCAAAAGGTCGCCTACTGCTCTGATTGATTTCTATGGGTCCACCTCGAGACTCTATAAGTCTCAACTGCTAATGCATCACATTCCCTCCCATATAGCTTATGGAGAGACTCAACAGATATGGGATTTCAATGGTTCCTACCATGAAGTACAAAATCCAGGAAAATATTGGAAGCCACTTCCTGGATCTTGCTGTTCAGATGGTAAAAGAAGGGAAAACGTTTGTTCTTGTCCTGGATAACATTGACTGGGAGCTTAAAGTGCACGACATGCGTTCTGACAAACAGAACAAAAGTGTCCATGCAGTTGCAACTACAGCTGTAGCATCGTGTTTGATCGCATAGCCTCTGATCTTCCTAACAATGGACCTAAGAAATGCCTCAGTGATTGCAACATGAAGAACCTTTTAAAGCTTAGTGACGAGGAGCAAAGATGCACAAGGGAATGTTACAAGATTTACATTGGAAGAATCTTGTGCGAGTTATTTCCTGCATTTGAGTTTCTCAATGGTGTTGTCCCAGTCCGCACACCTTGCCGGTATCGAGCTGAAATGAGTTCTGAGTCAGTGGTGGTGCCCCTTCCAGTTTTAATGAAAGACGAAAAGAAATATGCGGAAGTTGTTGATGTTTTGGATCAACTAGAGGTTTGGGTATGTTGTAGGTTCTAAATCTAAATTGTTTATCCACAAAGGGGATAGCCCATCACTGCAGAGTACGGTGCAAACTGCGTGCAATATACATGTTAAATTAATCGTGCTAATACAGATGCTGAAATTATAAAAATTAATATGGTAAAATGATCATATAACTTAATAAGCGTTCTCTGGGTTTGAGTTCAAGTTAGCGGGTTGTTTGAGTTAACCAAGTTCGAGAGGTTCTACTGTACTTTAAAATTATGTTGACCTGAAATTCATTTTAAACTACTACAGGTGCGTGAAATTTACTCGAGAGCTGGCATGTGCGCCCCTCCTGATGAAGAACATGTTCCTCCTGGTCCTCCAATTGCTGCCCCATCTAGGCCAGATCAGCCAGCGTCACATGTGCCACCTGTCCCACAGCCTGATGATCCTTTAGCAAATGTCAAAGTTCCTTGCTTCGGTGATCAACTTACAAGGGTACGATTGGCGGGTGCTAAAGACTTGCGTGCAGGAAGCCATACACCACAGGACAGGCTGGACCACCTTTACCCCTACAGAATTGTTGACTGGCACACAAAGAGAAGCTTCTTGAAGGTAAGAAATTACATGTATTGTAATATTTTGGGTGGTTTAAATTATGAAAGGCTAACAAAAGAAGTCAGTGAAACTTTAATTTCCCTAACCATCATTGAACTGAAAACTGCAGCTATGATATCATCATTAGTTACCATAGCAATGAAGCCCTATTTTGGAGCTTCATTGTACTTGATGCTTAAAGCATGAAGGTATTCCCGGTGACCCTATTCCAACTTCACATAAAAAAGCACAATTTAACAAATTTAAAAATATTTATTATTTGGAGTGGAAAAACATTTGCTCCTAGGATTTATTTACATTTTGCATACACTGTATCTAAGCAATATAATAATATGCTTGTTATTTATTCACAATACATCCATAGGGTTGGAAATGAAACAGGGAAATGCTATTAAAACAAAATCATATAATGTTCTTATTTTGTATATATAAATTATTTACAGGTGATTTTTAAGAAGCTCTACAAGAACTCTGCACGGGAGCAAGGTACATTGAGGTACTTCAGAGAGAAGCTTCAGCGACGAAACGTGACCATTGATGTCAAACACTATGAAGACTGTGAGCAGCTTTTTCTGACGATCGGCAAGTGTTTCACAGTGGAAGCACTGGTGCAGTTCTTTGGCATGGAAACCAAAGATGGTCGCATCACAAGAAACAGGCCTCCATATTACATTTTAGATGTAGGCGACAACAAGAGACAATATTATGACTCTGTTTTAGATAAATTTATTGACCAATTCCTTATTACTCCACCAACCAATGATGATGAAGAAAGCAGTCCTGATTCTGAGGACTTTGTAAGGATTATTACTCTTTGTGCCTCTTGAAATATTATTTCTTAATTTTTGATTTCAAAGATGCTGTGAAGGAAGGTAATGGAGAGAGAATCGCAACTCTCCATAAACATCTACTGTCACATTTTAAGGCATTGCCAGGGTTCAATAATTATGCCATAGAAATGTTAATTAGTGTTGTACAAAACAATGTTTTCTTGTCAGAGGCTGAGGCTCACCAGTGCATCTGGGCATCCACAGTAAATTAGAAAGGGGGTGCTGGTAAAAATATTGAAATTGATCTCCTTCAGGAAAACAGGAACAAATCCATTAAGAAAGCAATCAAGTCAATGGGCCCCAACAAAACTGACAATGCCATTGATAAGTCTAGCCTGTTGGCAGAACACCGATAATATCTCTTCCAGAGTAAATTGCCTCCAGGCACTTGACTTGTTTTGGTTTGAGATTTATGTTCCAGTAGCTGCTATTAACGATCGCAAAGTGAAGGCTGCTATAAAACATGGCGGATCTCAACAACCGAAGCCAGCCTCGTTTTGATGTTTACAAAAATTTGGGGCAACAAAACTTCCAAAAACAGGGACCCCTCCTGGGGAATTTTTTATTCTGGGAGACACGTGACCAGTGTTTCCCAGGGTCTCTTTTCTCTCGCTCTTGGGGGGCGGGAAGGAAGAGACCCTGGGAACGAGGTTGAGCCGAAAGAGAAGCAGCCAATTTGATAAACAGGTTTTAGACGGTCTATAACTAATAAAACGTAAAAGACTTAAAAAATAGAGAAAAAGTGTCATAATTATTATTGCACGCGCCACACTATAATAATAATGCTCACCCAAAAGTACCACTAAGTCATTATCAAATGGAAAGTCCATAAACTAATTGGCCCTCCAGGGCCTAGGCCTGCCATCTCTGAGCTTGGAGCAATTTCACCATCAAAGGATAATTACTTCAAGTTTGGATGAGTTTTGTAAAGACACCTAGAAATACAAATAACATGAGTGAGTACAAATAATATGTCACCTTATAAGCTTTAAAACTCTTAAAGCTTTATAATTTCCGAGATATTGTACATTTCATCAAGCGCATGCTACAAGTTGTCGATATTGAAGTTATTTGGCAAATACTAAAGTAATAATTTGAAAACGATCAAATCCTTTCGAGTTTTAAGACATTTTTCATTTTGGTCATGAGACACACCAAATATGGGCATGGTTCGATGGATGAGGTTCTTTGGAGTAAGACTAGTAGGAATCTTTTTTCAAAGAAGCCAACAAGAAATTAGGGGGTAGGAAAGATTTTTCAAAGGATTCCGACAAAATATTGGGCTGTAGGAATCTGACTCATCCATAGGGGGGTTCGGTTTAAAAATGGAACATCCCCACTGGAGTCCAGGAACCAAAGTTATGGAGGTTTGGAGATTTCCTTAGCAACAGCCTTGTGGGTTCCTTGTAGTTTAGGTTCTCTCCCCTAAGGGACAATCAAATGCTTGATCTGATTTAAACGCTGTCAGCAACCTTGGACTGTTGAAATTGCTATTTGACTTGTTGTACTTGTCACTTGTAGTATAGACTGTTCACGTACAGCCTCTCTATTTTCTCGACGCTGACAGTTCGCTCACGGCTACAACGATCTGAGAAAATAGAGAGGCTGCGAACAGTCTACTTGTAGTACTATATATACTGCTGAAAATAGCCCATCATTAGGTAATTACAGTACAGTACAGTACTGATTTGCGTATTCCTTTTTATTTTGAAATGCAGGCAGAAGCTGGAAAAACAACTGGTTACAAAATATTACTGTATGACTGCACTCTTCTTGAACAGTAATGGCTGATGAAATACACTTGAGATTGATCAATAATAATAGTCTTGTATACTCATTAGCAGATTAGTTGTCTCCTTAATGGAGATTGAAATAGCCTTTGGGATGTTCAAAAAGTATCCGGCGTCTCCTTATTTAAATAGGGGCTGTGACGTCATCATGTTAGTCACGTGACTCTCCGACCATGTGCTTGCCTGTGTGTGGAATTAAACATGGAGTTGTTGTTTTAATAAGACTGTTTGTCGTCTTATTTCGCCTCCTATTCCGCTAGCCGATAGCGTAACGATACAGGGGTGTACCTTTAAGGTGGTAAATTAATACAAAGAATGATTAATAATTTTGCCGGGACATTAGGAGAAGTGCCCCCTTAATGGAGGTGCCCCCTTAATGGAGGTGTCCCCTTAATGGAGGTGTCCCCTTAATGGAGGTGTCCACTTAAAACAGGTGTCCCAAAGTAGAGGTTCCATTGTAGTAACCGATCTTTCTGTGGATTTACCATTCTCTGACTTTTACATCCTTAAATACCTAGAGCTACTCAGTGCATGTAATTTATAACCACACATTTCTCGTTTTTGTTGATGAACTGACATCACCAGAAACTGAAAGCCAGGATTCTTTGTGGTAAAATACAAGTCAGAGGCCTTCAAAGTCCCTGGGGTAGGCTAATACCCGACCCCCAGCCTAATTATTTATGCAACGTGGTCTGGGGGCATGAGGGATGGGCAATGCTGGAATTGACTGAAGCATTCACTTGGTGAGGTATTTTAAAATCCCTTGTTAGAGTATATAATAATTTATTGTGTGCTAAATTTTGAGTATATTGGGTAGTTTTTAAAGGTATAATTGGTAGGTCTTGGTATTGGTATACTATATATACCATTAACCTCCCTGGCCAACTCTGATAAGCTCTTTAAAAATAAATTTACCACCAAAAAAGAATTTTGAACAGAATTAAGTCCAGGCTTATTATTGGAATTTTATGGTACGTCCCGGTATTGTGTTTAGTAAATCTTGTAAAATAAAATATACAGTTATACAGTAGAATCCCACCTTATGGCCACCCCATTAATACGGCCACCCCGTTACTATGGTCACCTCTTTTTGGCCTGGAGAAATCGCACTTATTAATCTCTTGTTAAAAAAACCCTTTAATATGGCCACCTCGTAATACTAAGGCCAACGGCCAGATTTTACGATCACCGTGCACCTATGTTCTTTGTAATTTCACCCCTGTAAATTGGTTCAGGTTGCCTTTTAGTGCTCGTTCAGTTGCTTTTGTTGTACATTTACAATGACCCCACAATTACGGCCACCCCGTTATTATGCCATAATAACGGGGTGACCAATATGGCCAGTTTTCTTTCGCCCATAAATGTCTGTATTAACAGGTAGGGTTCCACTGTATGCAATGAAAATAAAGAAATATGACACAAATATGATTAAAATAATTACACTAGTCTTAATATTATTCATATCTGATCAAGCAGTAGATCAACCCCAGGGGGGTACTTGGGTATGTTAGTGATAGTTGGGAAATGCGAAGGCCTTCTTGGGGTTTGAAATTACTGATTTGGGCCCGGGGGGATCTCCCATCTAAAAGTGACGGGGGTGATGGTCGGAAATTTTGAAAAAAAAAACTAAAAGGTACCTGAAAATCTTGTTTGGTGGGTGTGGCTCAAATTCATTTTCACCCCTAAGAGGTATATTTTTTTCAAAGCAAAATACCCTAAAAGGTAACGGAATACCTCTAACGGTAGACATTTTAGATTTTAACACCCTAAGTGGTACCAAACCACAAATTGTAACCCCTAAAAGGTACAACGATCACCCCCGTCACTTTTATTTGGAAGTCCCCCCCCCCCCCCCCCCGGATTTGGGGATTTTTGGCGGTTATAAATTTTCTGGCGGAGTTCTTGGGTAGAAAGATTTTGGCAGGCACTCTCTTGATTTTTATTGTTTACTTTATTTTTATGCGGAGAAAAAAGGGACTTGGAAGGTTACATTCTGGGCCACTGGACTTTTCTTGGGGCTAGTTTTAGCCTAATGGCACTTTTTGGGGTCTAAAAATTTGGCCTCATCCACCTCCCCATCACTACTATACCTGGTTACCCCTCTGGGAGATCAGCTACAATCAAAGACACTTCTACTCTCCCCTATAATAGGGGAGAGTAGAAGTGTCTTTGATTGTAGCTGATCTCCCAGAGGGGTAACCAGGTCAAAACAGCTCAAGCGTTCCTGCCAATAATGCATTAATGAATTCATTATTGCAAATTTGATTTCATTAATAATTTCAATAATCCATTCTTCAAATGAAGAATCGAAAATTCAAAACAAGACTCTGGGAATCCAATACTCAAATGTTGATTTGATTAATGGCAAAATATATCTTTCCATCCCCATGAGAGAGGTGATACTGGAAAACAAGGAGGCAATTTAAGCGATTTGATAAAAATACAGGGATGTGATTCGCTTTTGACTGCTAGCGTTGACTTAAATTTGCATATTTGACAGTTAACTACCAAACCGCAAGATTTGTACATAATGTACACACTGATTGGAGGATCACGAAAGAATGTCTCCTGTCGCAATTCGAACCCAAAGGTTTGTTTTAAATTGCTCACTTTAAAATTTATCGCAACTTTTTGCCCGCTCATCCCCCCCCCCCCCTCCCCCGGGGCATTTGTCGGGCATTTGTCATTTTTTTGCCAGAAGGTTGAAAATGCCCCACGGTGGGGTCAGCTTACATGCACAAAATCCCCACGGTGGGGCTTCAGGTCAGGAGCAGTGCAAATGCCCGACCCACGGGACAAGTTCAAAAACTTTTTTGAGAGGTTCGAGGAATTTAAAAATCTAAACTCCAAGCAGAACTATAGCCTCCTACGCAGACGCTCTTTGGGCTCGTCACGCAATCTTTCCTCCCCCACTAACGTCTGCTGAACGGAGCAACCACTTCCGTTCTCCGGCCGTTTGCCTTTGTTTTAAAGAAACCAATCATGAGCTGCGTAATATTTGAAATTGACACCCGCGGCTAGAAGTAAAAAGTCCGGTAGATTTGTTTATATCAACCCTAGAAATGATCGAGCAATCATTCAATCGTATATTATATTATTAAAACTGAAAAACCAACTGCTTTATTACATGAGCTTCATCGACCGCGATTGCACACACCGCCCTCGGTAAAATTCGCCCGACATCTCCAGACGCGTTTTTCAACGGCTGCAACGGCGACGGCTTTATCGATGAAACGGTTTAGACAAACCTATCTATATACTTCACGTTTTCCTCGTCGATCTCACTGAGGGCAACGGCTGGATTTCTCTGCTTGTCGAATGTCGACCTGGTCTTTCATCAGAATTACATGCAGTGACACAACAACAACAATGGCCAACAATCTGCAGCATCCGCTGCAAGCATGGAGTCGAAAATCCAGTCTTCGATCAGGTTGACTTCTTCGCCACAAATTGTATTTAAAATATGGCTTCCATTTGAAGCGTATTTACTCTCACTGTAACATTAGAAGTCTTAGAAATTTCTTGCACGGCACGCTCTAAGTTACTCTTACGACACGGCTACTGTTGCGGGGTCAAAGTCCCGTTTTCCACAAACTAGAAGAGAAGCTGTGATTGGCCAATCTCTGAGAACGGAAGTGGCTGCTCCGTTCAGCAGACGTTAGTGCATTCTCGTCCCCAGAGTCCGCGATCCTTCTGATCAGCACCAAGGAATCTCGAACTCTGGCGGGACAGAAATAACGAATTTTTTGATTGGCTGTTGAAACAATGAACAGTCAAAAGACAATAGAAAAGGAGTACTCTGCGCAAGCTCAGAAAATCGGTACCAGCCAGAGTTCGTGATTTCTTGGTGCTGACCAAAAGGATCGCGGACTCTGGGGACGAGAATGACGTTAGTGGGGGAGGAAAGATTGCGTGACGAGCCCAAAGAGCGTCTGCGTAGGAGGCTAGCAGAACTATTAATGATGGACACTATAATTGTTCACAAATACATAGCTCTTTATTTATACCTGTAATCATGATTTTTGGAACATGGTATTGAAGTCGAAGCTTCGTTCCGCCATCTTTGCCATCTTTGGTTCGCACGTGGAAAGCAACAGTGCAAATGTTTGCACATGTGGGGTGGGGGTGGGGCTACGGTACACTTGAAAAGTGCGGAACTCAAACGAGGTTTAATATCAACTCAGTTTTTATATTTTTCTATCGGGGGCAATCCAGGAAATTTTAAATAAACAACAAAACGTGTACGTCTTTTAAAATACGAAAGATAGCGTTGCTTTTGACAATGCCCCACCCCCGGGCTGCCCGGTTATAGCAAATGCCCCACCCTAGGATGGAAAAGTTGTAAAATGCCCGACAAATGCCCGGGAGGGGGATGGTCGGGCTTGGAATTGACGGAGCCATAAATACAGGAAGAAAATTCACAACTATAAATTTTGAAAGAGCCAAGCGTGACCGGCAAGCGTGGCTTTGTGACTTTCCTGCGGTACCGGTGGCTGTCAGCATCAACAGTCTGGTTGAAAATTATTAAAAGCGGTCACAGTCGTGGAAGCAACTAATAAATTTCCGCTTTGTTTTCCAGATTTACTATCACCTCTCTCACGGGGATGGAAAGAGATATTTTGCCATTAATCAAATCAACATTCGAGTATTGGATTGAGCCTTGTTTTGAATTTTCGATTCTTCATTTGAAGAATGGTCATTATTGAAATGATTAATGAAATCAAATTTGCAATAATGAATTCATTAATGCATTCTTGGCAGGATCAAACGCTTGAGCTGTTTTGACTGTAACAGATTAAATCAAGAAACTAAACGACGTACATTGAGACGGAAAAAAAGAGAACTAGAACGATAATATCAACATTGTGTAAAGTGTCCCAGTAATTGTGTCCCTGATTGTAGCTCTCTGTTCCTCATAATCCCTCAAGAACTTCCAACATCATCTGCATAACTGAGCCTTACCTTTCGATCGAACCATTCATGTGTGTCTTGCAAAGCAGTCGTCCTGGAAAGCAACAAGCTGAATTTTGACCAACAATTGAGTCGAGTGTGCATCCGATTGTTTGCACTAACGTCCTTTAACACTTTATCTACATCAAACACCTCTTACCTGAGGAAAAGACAAACTTTCTTTCAAAGAAACACCCACATATTTATGTAACTAACCACTTCCTGCATTAATACTGCGGATTAATTGCACGGCTTAGCTGCCTGGCCCCCTATCCCCCGCCCCACCCGTTGAAGTCACGCGATCGAGCAGGTGAAGAGCAGGTCACGTGAATCCAAAAATATTTGAGATTTTGATTGTTTCAAAATGGCGGCGGGCTCGCGATTGGCTAGGGTCTTTAGACTACGAGTGGAGTAGTCCCTAATTTTTCTCAGATCGAGCGGGCGGGCGCGCGCGAAGCGCGTGGAAATATCCTCGCGCGAGAAGACGCGACGCATAGAGGCGCAAATAATGAGGGTCCCTCATTTTTAGGGACTACTCGTAGTCTACAGGGTCTTCTTCGCGCCCACCCGCCATCTTGAAAGCGGAGGTTGCAATTTCGCCCCCCCCCCCCCCCCTAGTGAGAAGCGTTGCATGACGACTCACACAAACAAGTTGGAGTTTCGCTTTGCAAACTTATTTATAACATTACTAACAGATCCATCTATTTCAGATCTTTATGAAGTGTAATAAACGACCGACGTTTCGACATTACTGCCTTCTTCCCGGCAACAAAAACGTGTCTTTTATTTTTATTTCATATAGCGCCAAAAAATTTCATTTATAGCACGTTAATACTCTCTTACTAGTTCGTGTAATGCACGACAGGTGTCCTTACTACTTACTGTGGTATATAACTCCCCCTTTGCACTCATCCCGATGTATTTTCCCGATGCTTTTCCTTTTAGCATGACTTCAGCTGTTTCAACAGACTCCATTACAATAGAAGCTATTAAGAGTAAGAAAAACATATCTGGTCAATAGCAGTTGATAACTGGCCAATAGCTCTTCACGAGCGTTCTCAGACTCATGAATAAATGACTTCGTCTCGGTCCATAAACACGCAAAAAAAGAACTTGGCCAATATCCCGCCATCTTGACCTCTTGCTTGGCCAATAACCCATATGTCCTGTGCCAGTTTTTATACTGAGACACATAACCAGACGCACTAAAAAAACTTGCCCAAGTTCGTCCAGACGGACTGTGCGTCTCTGGTATAAAAACGACCTTTTCCTTTACGTTATCATAAATTGGGTCGTGGTTTTCTTTTTCGTATCTCGCTGAACACCGACAGTGGTATTTTTTGAATAATAGTCAGAGTTTCTTCCCTTTTAGTTTCAAGTCGTGAATCATTCAGAAGAGATGACATGAACAAGACTTGTCTTTTGTTATTTGTGATTTGGCGTTTGTACAAGTAAATCTCAAACTCATTAATAATTCATCAAGTTATAATAATAACTGGTCTTAATTAGCATGGATTTTTACCATTCTACTTTTGTTTTGATTGAGAAGAGATATCAAACACTCCAGACAGTGTTTCGTCACATTTCCAAACAACTTGAATTTCGTGTCAACTCTAGCTCTCTCAGTATTTGGAAATTGAATAAAACACTGTCCCTCGTGTTTGATATATTACAACTCCTTTTTCATGAAACTGAAACATGCATAAGCAATGAAGGTACTGAGGAAGTACTGACCGGGATTAAAAGAGGCGACAGGAAAGTAACACGTTTGCTGCAAAGATGCATTATTAAAAAGGAGACACAAGCACATTTTCAGCAATTAATATTTTTCTAAATAGGCAGAATTTGTAGAATGTTACAAAACGCTTTTTGTTAATTTATCGCTTCCAAGATGAATTCCACCAGTTGCATAAACAACAACTGTTTATAAACACTGGAAATAATATAACTCTTGAATAATAAGAAGAATGATAGGAGCTGAATAAAGCTCTTGTTTGAAGACTAAAGCCTTTTAAAACCCTTTACGTCCTGAGCTGATGATTATCCGTATTCTCATCATCTGTCTGTTTGACAATGTATCGATATTGTACGGAGAAATAAGATATTGAACAACTTTTGCAAATTAATAAAGGGCGGAAAAAACGTTTTCTGGCTTTCTTACAATTCTTACCGGGACAAATTAGATATGTGGTTATTTCGTAACTAGCGTTAACATAGCGGGGTGAATACTATTTCTACTTACTGTGAAGATCGTTTTCGTCCACGCCGCCTTCTACTCCGTTCTCGGTGACTTTTAGGTAGAAACCGTGGCGGCATTTCATACGCGTTTGAAGCGAGTAGCTCGGTATTAAATCACCCATGACCGCGTTTGTCTGTAAATTAATTTGTAATGTCGTCACACTGCAGACGGGATGACTTAAAATAAATGAGCCTAAAATGGTGGTAACCTCGATAAATCGTGGCCGACGCCTGCCAAGTTAAGAAATATTACGTTTCACCCGCCCTTTCTAATCCTCCTTGTAAATTGTGCACGAGGATGGCACGTGATGTTATTTCATCTCCTTTGTTTATTTTTGGCAAGCGGTAGCTTTTTTAAGGACTTACTCCAGTCCAGGATCTTCCCGGCGTTCTTGAATTTCAATTCTGAAAAGACCCTGGTGACGAGGTTGGATATTCATTTTGCCTCTGCTTCAAAATGAGGCGTGGTGAAAAAAATGAGTTGACAACGTTTACCACAAAGCGCAAACGGCTGATAATCACGTGACCAGCGCTAGGCGTCACGTTTGAGGTAGGTTTTCACGAGAGTTATATTAACTCAGTATTTCTCTGGCAAGATTTTACGTTATCTCACGTATGAATTTTGCAGTTATCAATCTCGTTCCCTGGTTACCCTTGTCCAGCGGTGGAGCGGCCAACAAGGACCTTTGGGATAGAGTGATCCGCCTGACTTGCGTAGTAAGACCAAGAATCTTGGCGTCCGTTAGTTCAAACATGGGGTCGAACACATGCGCAGTAGAGCCGGAAGTCCTAGAATCCTGTCATGGCGGATCGCTTCCCCCCGAGGTCCTTGTTGGCCGCTCTACCGCTGGACAAGGGTAACGAGGACTCTGGGAACGAGATTGTGCAGTTATACAAAAGAAGCCTTTAGCGCAATATGCCAGACAATCATCACGTGATTTCATTGTCCGCTGCAATATTCGACTTCGATCTAGAGCTTTAGAATATTTCCCAGAATTTTGGCTGATGAGTTTATACATACACGTATAACGATTGTATTTCTCATTTGAGAATAACAAGTTTCATTTTACAAAAATACATAAAACTATAGTAAGTAACTGTATTCAGTTTACATAAAACTATTCAGTTTATTCAAATTTAAAGGAGCTACGTCACGGACGGCGCATCTTGAAAAAATTGGCCATTTTTTTCAAGTTCACCCATTCACAATCCGTCTTGATTAATCTTCTCCATCCTCAACCATCCTTGTTTCTGTTTGGTTTGTTATCACCTCTTTGGTGTTTTTCTACCTTAGTAAACTATTATTTTGAGGCTTTCTTTAATTCGAAGGTGATTTTGCACTTCGCAAAAATGGCTTCAAATATCGTGACATAGCTCCTTTAACACTGCTTCCAAAGCACCGAGCACGAACTTAACATGTTTGCTACAGGTATGATATTATACAATAAGCTTTCCTGCTAAAAAGTATTTACACTTGGAGAAAAATAATATTATGAAAGCACGAGTGCTTTTATTATCTTGAGGGGTTCAGTTTCTTCCAAAGGTTTAATACGTGTCCCGCAAACTCACCCAAACTAGAGCCGAGTATTTGTCAGTCTATTGTATTAGCGACTGTAAAAACAAGAAAATATATTTTTAAATTTCTAAGAGGTTAAACACTGGAACCTCTACTTTAGGACACCTCCTTTGAGGGGACACAAACTTTTGTCCAGGCAAAATTAACGCTCATATAATCTTTGTATCTCTGTACATCTATTAAAGCGGAGACATCTCTATAAAGGGGACACTTCTCCTTGTCCCGAGGGTGTCCCGAGGGTGTCCCGAGGGTGTCCCCTTACTGGAAGTTTCACTGTATTTCATTGCTGGTAGACACCACGCTTTGCCAGTCTACTATTTTAATTATTTTCTGTTTTAACTTAGTGTTCAAAACCTATAAGCTACATCGACCACCGGCTTTCACTTTCCTCTGAGGTTTCTTGACCCGTGTATTGCCACTGTGGACTGAGGAAGCTTGTCTTGTTAATCTGTAAAAAACAACAGCGAACACAACAAATAATATAATCAAGGGCTAGAAATAAAAGTTGAATGAAATATACGATGTCTGATTGACTATGAACACAATGGCTTATTTCATCATATCTATGTATTGTTGATAAGCAGCATTGTGCTCAAAATAATGAACACTTTTGTATATTTAAAGCTGTGATGGTAACTTCGAAAAGCCAACTTCCTCACTCTACATCTACAAAACTCGCTCCCATAACAAAACTCCCCAAGTATCACATTTTATATTCAACTGTTTATTTCGCTAGAAAGAGTGTTATAATTTCTTTCAGCAGGCCCCCTTGATGGAAAATGTCTTTTGTATTTTATATCATGACGCTATGAGAAAGATCTGATTAATCGGAAAAATACGTTTTTTCAACAGTAATCGAACCTATGACCTTCCGCACACCGATCGGACGCTCTACCACTGAGCTACAGGAGACTCGTGGGAGCTTAGGCCATATAACTATGTGACAAACCTCCCGCATACTGCTAGGACTAGGTTCGTGGATATATATGGGCAAAAATGATGATATATGTCTAGGCTTGGTAGAAACAGAATGAGAAAGATCAGTGTGTGGCAGGTCATAGTATCGACTCCTGTTGGGAGAACTCGGAATTCCTTTTCCGAGTAGTTTGTGTCACTGACTGATTAATTTATTTCTCATTGTGTTTCTACCAAGCTGAACATATACCATAATTTATTTTCTTTCTGAGATCAGACGTTTGATGTTCACTTTACAATTACAGAGCTTGTTTAGAGATTTCTATATTTTGGTTCAGAGACTTTAAATCTCATTTGAAGAAATACCAAATAGAAAACGTTTTCCGTGTTTCCATAGAGTTATTGTAACATCAGTGAAGTTTGGGAGAACGAGAATTGCTGTGGAAACAAGAGCCGCAGTGGAGTGTTTCCACAGCAATTTCGAGTTCTCCCAAACTTTCACGAGTGTTACCAAAACTCTATGGAAACACAGAGAAAACGTTTTCTATTGTTTTTATGAAATAAAAGCACAAAGCAATTTTTCTATGTTTCCAAAGAGTTATGATAAATGGTTTTGAGCCAATCAGAGCGCGCTATTTTTATTTGCAGCTGAACATTTCTATATGCATTTCCCACTCCTAACCCTGCTCCAGCAATCCCCTTCGAAACTAAGGGCCTATTTACATGGAGAAAAGTTTTCCCTGGTAGGAGGGTTACCCGCCACCCCGAGCCATCTTTTACCAAGCGTTTACATGAAAAAGTTGTCCCTCTTTACCGAGCCAAAACTTGGCCCTCTCGGGTTCGCGCATGCTCTATATGTCCCGACTTGTCCCTGGTAGGCGAAACAACAATAGGCAAAGTGTTTATATGGAAAAAACTTGGCCCACCCACCAGGGTCACCCTACCTTTAAAGCGAGTACCCTCCACCCAGGGTTACCCTGCCCCCAGAGCCAACTTTGCGATTTCTCATGTAAACGGTTCGTTAAAAAGAAATGTATGAAAAGTTATCCCGCCCGGGGTTACTCTGTATGGAGGGTGACCCTCTTACCAGGGACAACTTTTCTCCATATAAACAGGCCCTAAGGCCAAGAAAAAACCCCAGGACTTATTTTTAGAAGGGTATGGTATTGAAATATTACTTCTCAAACTCATTAATTATTCATGATGTAGCTAGCCAACCAGAGCTCCCCATTCTAGTCAGGTGGATGAGTTTAGAAACCCAATGAAACACCGGTTGAAACCTACATGTGTTTCAACTCAGTTGAAACATAGTTAATAGAGGGAAATGGTTATGAAGCCCGGCAAACTTCAAAGGAGCAAACAAAGATGGCAAGATTTATGTTGGAAGGTCCATGACCGTGCACATCATTTGTTTTGAGCTCATACACTATGCATGAATTACGTAATCGCAACGTTTCTAGGCTGTTTCTATTGGTTAGTTGCTTGAACACACGTAACCACCTATTGTATTTTGTCAGGTTTTGTGCACGGTCAACCCCTAAAATAGCGAACAAAAACATATAACAAAGAACTTTGCCAGGCTTCATTAACCATTTCCCTCTATTAACTATGGTTGAAAACACGTGTGCTTAATGTTTCTTTTAATCTACATATTCATAAACCAAAACAACAAATAGAACATGAATAATGCCTTTTTAGCTGTAAACAATACTCAATGAACGACACTTTTAAAGAATGTATGCTGTTATTCATGCAGAAACAATTATGTCTTCCTAGCTGAAAAAAAGCCAAGCTTGATTCGGTTACAAAAATAAAGCACAATTGTTATTTGAATAAAGTTGATAGATAAGACGTCGACACCCTCTCATTATTCGCACCGCAAACATTTATGTCGTAATTTCTACTTTCATTTCGGCTTTAAAACGTTTCCAATTTACCTTTATCCCGTATCAGTATAGTGCTCTAGCTAGACAGCTGTCTCCTTTCCCAGTGGGCTCAAATGTTGAACTCTTTCTGCAAACGAAAACTCCGCCAGTAAGCAGTCGCATTGATACTCGACCGGACGCTAGACGGAAATGTGGTTTGTTTGTCAAGCTCTACGTAATGTATGCAGGCAAAAAGTCGTGACAAGCACCAAGGAATGTTTCTAGCACAACTAGAACAAATAGTGCTAATCAATACCAATTCAGTGGCCAAATGACTAGTCTATCTGAATAGGCAATGCTCATTAGAGGGATAAGATATTATGGACGGATTCATTTGCAACATACGCGTATAGCGGAAAGCGAGAAAACCCATTCTTTTCCGTCGCATTCCTAGTTACGCGTATAGGGTATGCGATTAATCAATGGCAAAGCAATTAGTCGCTATTCAAAGCGGTGAATTTGGACATCGTGCAGTTCCACATTCCAGCAAGCTAACGCATCGTGGCTGTCACAAACATCTTGCTCCCGTAATCTTTGTTCGTTCATACCAATTGTTGGACTATCGTTCTCCTAACAAAATAATCGCATTTGTGCTGAGGTATGGGCTGTGCGGAATCCTGCCTTTTTTGGTTCCATGATCTAAAGATCAGAAAAAAATGACAATTGCGTAGTGAATCCAAAACATTTTGTGCATAAAAAAATATTATTCGGAATGCGATGTTAATTTCGGGCCACTTTGGCGAGTTCGCTGACGTATTATGGGCGTATTTGAAACCACGACGTTGAATGCGATTAATCGATACGCCATTGATTTAATCACATACCCTATACGCGTTACCAGGAATGCGACGCAAAAGGATAGGTTCTTGAAATTTCAACAATTTTTAGTGAATTCACAGCATGAAAATTTACGTGATTATAATTACGCGCTTAAGGACTGAGCTAATGTAAAAATTTCACAAGCTTCCAAATTTGAAGGAGTTTTTCACGTTCGGTATTGTGGTTTACAACCACTCCCGAGAGGATTCAAATGACAAAGACTCTGGCGGACATGTTGACCCATGGGATTTGATTTGGGCTATCGACGCATTCATTTGAAAACGGGTAGGCGTAAGAAATGCGACAAGTATACGCATATGTTGCAAATGAATCCGCCCTATGTAATCTTCTTTGTTGGAGAAGTAATTTCAAAAACTCGTGCTTCGTGTTTCATTGGGTTTCCAAACACTCGAAAACAATAAAAGCACTCAGCCTGCGGCTTCGTACTTTCATCTGTTTTCTCGTGTTTAGAGACCCAATGAAACACTCGCACTCGTTTTTTAAATATTACATGTACTAGCAATTCTGTTATATTAAATAGGATAAGCCAAATAATTCAATGAAAGTCTTACCATGAACTACACTCCACATCTTTTGAACAAGGGCTTCACACTGTCTCTCCCAGCTGTAGCGCTCTTCATAACATGTCCGCAATCTTTGAATCTCTTGAAGTCGGTCTGCTCTGTTTTTCAGACGGACAGCTGCGATTGCCTTGGCCCACTCTTTAGGGTCAGCGGATTCCACCACAAATGACGTGCCTAATGGTAGAGCACGCAATGCATCTCCAAATCCCGAGTTACCACTCACAAGAATGGGAAGACCAGCAGACAAGGCTTCCAGCGCAGTCAATCCGAATCCCTCCGTCCTGGACGGCATGATGGCAAGATCAACCTCGCAAAACAACTCTTTCAACCTTTTCTTGCATTGCACAAACTTTCTGACAATCAGCTGATTTTTAGAGATTCCACTCTGCAATAAGTTGTCTGCGACTTCTTCCTCTTTTCCATCAGGTGCACCTACAAAAA
This sequence comes from Desmophyllum pertusum, assembly GCA_029204205.1. Classification (NCBI taxonomy): domain Eukaryota; kingdom Metazoa; phylum Cnidaria; class Anthozoa; order Scleractinia; family Caryophylliidae; genus Desmophyllum; species Desmophyllum pertusum. The sequence goes on along the minus strand of MU825884.1, from coordinate 1,517,803 downwards.
TCAAACGGTAAGAGCGGTCTCTCAGTTCAACTATTGCCTTCGCAGCAATGTCGTATCCTTTGAGACTGAAGTCTTCAGGATCACCCCGGCCAAATGTCAACACCTTAAACTCATCACTCTCGTTTGTTGCTTGCTTTATGACTGCAAATTCACTGAATGTGCCTGGTGTCAGCTGAATTATGTCTTGGTGTTCCTTGCATGAGCGTAGGTAAGAAGAGTAGGCCCTCGTCAACTTGGGTCCAACTGCCACAACAAGATCTGCCAATTTACATAAGTCTACTTCGGTTCTATTCTTCTCTTCACCTTTGGAAATGGCTCTAGGGTAGTTTTTGTGCATTCCGAGTTCTTCAGGTGCGGTGTGCACCACTTGCACCCACTTACAATTGTACCACTCTCTGATTACTTGAGCCTGTTTACCAAGCTTCCCTCCATGACCCAGAACAATGTCAATGGCAAGGTCTCTTGGTGGGAAACTCAACCAGTCAAGGGGATCATTGTAGCCTGGACGTCTCTCTGCTTCTCTGATGGCAACATTGTGACTTCTAGCGGTCCTCTTCTCTTCTTCGCAACAGGCAAATTGTGGCACTAAGAGAGTGACTTCTACTTGCATGTGCTTGGCCAATAGTATCGCAAGCTGTCTGTTTATGGTTGACAAGCCCCCCATAGATGAACTCCACTCACTGGCCAAGAGGGTAACTCTCAATGCTGTGTCGGACGTCCCTGGATTTCCTTGTGCTGGTGAACCTTGTGATGTTCCAACTACGGTGGAGGTGCAAGGAGACAAATCCTACAAGAGAATGAGAACGCATTTATACTAATGCATGTTGGGTAAATTTCTGGCTTCATATTTTAAATGGACGATGAGATAAATAAACGTTTTGTACAATGCAAGACGACATTCTTCTCCTCGATGCTGCATTACTACCTCAGTTTGATTTAATTGGCTTGTCCTTCACGGAAATCAAAAAGGAGAAGGAGAGTTAAACTGTGCGAATTAGTTTGAAGGTTATATTCCAAGCGTGTCAGATTGTGAATGAACTTAACAACTACATGGAAATATTAGTTTTAGTTTAGTTTCACCGATGTAGAGCTACCATGTAGAAATGTTGTAAAGTAAACCATCAGTGTTATTACTTATGAAGTACATTATAGAGAGTTTTCACGGCGGCCATATTGGTGTTCCAAATAAAAGGAAACATTTGAATAATTAAGGAAATCAATCATTTCCCAAAGGCGAGAAATGCCCGCTGTGACGTCATGTGAAAACGTTCTTTTGTTATTATTATATATAAATCATACCTGGCTTGTCGTCTGTGAGAACCATTTCTCCAGACCACGGACTGACATTTCTTTAGCACTGACGTTCTTCACATTCTTCAAACAAATCAGTCGTTCTCCTTGTTTTATTTCAAGGAAGTGCAAACAGTCCTCATGCGCACACGAGGGTTGGCTGTGGTTTGCACACTCGTGGCTTTCCTGCAGACAGTAAGGGCATGCAACACAGAACTTGTACTGCAGTCCGCTCAGGTATGGGAGCTCCTGTGACAAATCTTGCAATGTGCCTTCCATGAACAATCGTACACTTCTTGCTACTTCTGCAGAGGTTGACACTGAAACTGCTTCTTCTTGACTTCTTTGCTTCAGGAGAATCTTGATGAACCTCTTTTTGCAAATCAGAATCATGTGATGTATGATTTGCCGCCCGATAACAAACCAAGCTCCATTTTGGTACAGGTTTGGAGGCTGTGTGGATCCAATGTCAGAGCACCAGGAAGTCGATCTTGAAACAAGCCGCGAGAAGAGACCATGCGGAACAAAACCATCTACTGCAAAGTGGAGATACAACGGACAGGGATCATTGGGTGAAGGTTCCATTTTACAAAGGTGTTCTGGTGATGACTTGAGTTGAGCTGGTACAAAGTACTTTACATCAGTTGGCGAGGGTGAGAACTTGGCGATCAAACCAAACCGTTCCATCATGTCTAAGATGTCTTCTTTGATAACGCCTTGCTGAATAAATCTGGAAAAGACCAGATCAACAAGTTCCATGCTGAGGACACCACTTGTCTCAACTTCCTGCCAGTACTTGGAATGTATAGGATCCTAACAAGAAACATAACACCCTTAATAAACCCAGTCCAGTACAACTGTATTTTAGAGAACAAATGAAGACCAAAGATAAATCACATTGTTCGCTACATAATCCCTATCTAGTAATCGAAGATTTGTCCCGCAATAAAATTTGATGTTTGTATTCGGCCCAAAAATGGAAAATTGACAACTCGGTGAGGCTTTATTTGTAACCTTTCCGGATCATGGAAATTGTCTCAGATCCACCAAGAGAGATGAAAGTGAAATCGCCTTTCTTAATTGAACTATTTTATGGATGGCGCATTTTCAAAAATTTAGCCCATATTTGTCAAGTTCGTCAAATTCGTAATCCACCACCCTGGCTCCTTTATGGTTTGTTAAATTACTCTTTGTGGTTCACAGCACAAAAGGGGAAGTTATAAGAATACTCGATGGTGTTTTCCACGTTTTCCTTTCGTTTTCATCTGATCTGTTTGTACACGAAAAATGACTTATTAATCTATTCAGACAGAAATGAAGCCACAGCCCCTTGATTTACTTATGTATAGGCCAGTATATTAATATAACCAAGGTTTTTACAAATAAGCAAGGAGCTATGTATCACCAAGGTTAGCATATACCGTGAGGTAGTTAGCTTGGAACGAGAAGGTAAGTGTGTAAATGCGAAACATCAAGTATTCCTACCACTTTATCGAAAGGTGGAATGGTTATCAGCATCTTGAATAGGTCAATTAGCCACTGAGCCTTCAGAATGACTGTGCTGCGGTGCTTCACAATCATTCCTAGGTCGTGATAGTAATTCAACATGGCGTGAAACTGGTCTTCGTCCTCTATAAAACACTCTTTCTTGGCATACGTTTGAAGCTGTTCCAAATTCATGAGGTAAATATTCTTAGCTACCAAAGCTTCAACAACCTTTTCAAAATTGAACCACCTAGAAAACAATCAAACAAAATAGCCAATCAGCTTAAACCTAGAATAGGTTATATATAAGGTAGGAAAAAATTATTACTGTTCCATGGAAAAGTTCCGTGCAAAGTTTCATGTAAAAGTTCAAAGGAATATTTGATGGAACATTCCATGGAAAAATTCCATGGACCTTTTGTACGAAAATACATGCACTTGTTTAGTCTACCGATAATACCTCAACTTGTGTAAAATCCATGTGGAAATAGCAAATAAACTATGTACTCTTTAATGGAGCTACGTCACGGATGGCACATCTAACCTTTTTAAGTTCACCGTTTGCAATCCATCTTAACTTTTTTAACCATCCTTGTTCCTTTTTGTTTTTTGGTGTTTTTCTAAACTAATTTGAAGGTAATTTTTTATGTGACATAGCTCCCTCCCTTAATGCATACAGTTACAAATAACACAGTGATAACAGCACTTTCCTAAACCTGTTTCCAAAAATAGTAAAATAGTTATGTTCATCAAGAGCAGAGAGGAATCAAAGTGGCTACGAGCCACTGAACTCGGAAAATTATGTTAATATTTGAAACACAAGTTGCCTTAATAACGTGATATCATTCTTTTATCTGTATGTGAAACACGCAGAACTCAAATTACGTTTTCAATTTATCATTGTAAATCGTTTGAACGTCTAAACAGATCTACAAATGAGAAACATTGCCACTAAAAGACTACTAAAACAAATCACTTGATGAGTAAATCGTGTCACGTCCACCTCAACAACCTCGGCAACGAGCTATTTGCATGGTTAAAAACAGCAACCGGCACGTTCAATCCAGCACTCCAACACTTCGGCGAAAGTTCGCCACCATTTCAGTTCTCAGAACTCACTTGAGCCTGTTATGATAGTCAAATAACTCAGCGGCTCAATACAAACCCAGTCGTTAAATGATTTTTTTCCCAAAGATTTTCCGTTGTGGCGACGTGGCGCAGTGGATATAAGCACCGCTTTGGAGTCTAGAGGTCGTGGGTTCGGCGCCTAGAAGGTCCCTTTTTATTCTTTTTTTTCTCTTTAATTTTTTAACGCGTGTTATATCACGGGAAACCCTTTTTTTTTGCGGTCGAGTATTTCGATTTCGAACTCAAACAAGGTGTATGTTTATCAGTTGCAGGATGAAATAAATAATGAAATGTAAGACGGCTTCTCGCCCTCGATTACTGCTAGTACAGTGGAACTTCTCGAACCCTCAATTTCTTGAAAACCCCGATAACTCGAACCAAAAGTCGTTTTCCTTGGACTTGTTTCACTGAAATTTTACTCCCGATATTTCGAACTTCCTGATTTCTGAAACCAATCTTCGTTTCGCGTGGAGAGTTCTACTGTATGTCCCACTGTATATTATGCGCAATATATGCGCAAGCGTTATGCACTAGTCAGCGGATTTACAAAATGTTTAACAGGAAGCGAAGGAGTGAAATTAGCCTCCCACAGCTACAACTCGGAAATGGCTTTTAGCCATTTTCAGAGTTAAAAATGCAAAAATAAATAAAGGTATGATGATATAGAAATAAAGATTAGTTGTGCTGATCTGATAACTGTGGGCTAATTCAGCAACCAATTGCAATTAATAATGGGTAATGCCATACTAGATGGATTCTACCACTTTCCAGAAGTACAAGAAGGGGGATATGAGTGTCTGTCTGAAGTGAAATCTTTCATAGAAGTATCACTATGTAATATCAAATAAATCAAACTGTAGGTGAACGATTTAAAGAAAAGAGATCCTCTTCTCAGTTTTAAAGAAAATGAGCTGAGCAGTTGCAAAGAACATCTGAGTGAACAAAAACAAGCTTCAACGAGATTCGGAGATGACCTTTCACTGAGTTTTTCCACAATGTTCAGGTGCAAACGCTCTACCAAGGAGCCCGTTGAGCTAGCTCAGTGGTAACTTCGACTCCCATTGAAGCCTTTCTGTTCAACAGCCGTGCTGAAAAACTCTGAAAATCTCCTTCTCTTTAGATATCACTTTACCTGACTGGTATCGTCTCCCCCATGTATGGCTCCTGTCTCAAAACTTCCATGATTTTAGTCCTAAGAGCGTCGATTTCATCACCACAAGTTTCATCACCTTGCTCTTCAAATTATAAATGGCAACAGGACATTAAGAAGAATGGGGAAAATGATCGAATGACAGTGGCTACAAATGTGGAAAAGAAGGAAGACTAGCTCTGCTCATTTTAGACAAAATCTGCACAAACAACGATCAAACACTTACAAACAAAGTACTCTATTACAATCAATGTCCTCAACTGTAAACAAAACTGACAAAAATTATTGCCAGATTTTGTATTTTCGCATTTTTCTAACAACTATATATGGCAATTAAATAATGGCTATACAACCAGTGCTAGGGTGACTAGTGATTGAAGTTACATCTAGAAACCTTTTAGCAAAAGCTGAGGTAACTTCTGAGAAGAATTTCCTTTACCTAAGATTGTAATACATTATAATTATGATTTCCATCATAGTTTTCATAAACATGTACTGACGATGGTGTCTTAAACTGCTTAGGCCAAAACTAAGCACTAGTTGTCACTCTCTAACTGGGCAGTAAGCTGACAGCTATCCTAATGTCTAGTTAAACACGTAAAAGGGGTAATCACTGATTGAAGAAATCCTCGGCCTTACCCTTTTCCTTCACTGATACCTTTTGTATAAAACCAAATGCAGACAAAATAGGCTCCGTTAAACATCACATTTAAAGGGACACTGTCCTGATTTTAGCATGATTTTGGGAAGCTCAGAAACATATCTAGATCATAGGAAGTTGAACAATACTGGTTTGATTCTGTAGAATAGCACTCGACAAATGACAGGAACCCATTAGGAAGTGAGGAAGACTAACGACAGCGAGGATGGAAATGGATTGCAATATGGATTTTTGAAAAAACGTCAGGATGTCAGTTTTTCAAAGTTTCAAATTTGGCTCAGAAATCTTTGAAATTTTGTAAAACATTTTGCTGCAGTATGGAATGTCTTGAAGAAATTGCTTTTAACATTTAGTTAGAGTTTATTAATTTCTTATTTCATAGATTTAGGGACAATTTTGTGCATTTATAACAGTTTTGAGCAAATACGCCGGGACAGTGTCCCTTTAACCGACAACGAAGGCGAGGATGACATCAAGTATATTTTACTTGATAATATAGATGTGATAATCTAGATGTATCCAGTTTGTCTATCGGCGTCAGAGCTATCCTCAGCTGAATATGTAAAGACGAAATATTCGCCGTCTCCATAAAACGCTTATTTCTAGTAATGTATTAGTTTAGGAGTTTTTCATAGTTTTATCTTATTGTATATATATCTTAATTAATTCATCTTATTGTATACATATTTTAATTATATATATACATACATTTAATTCATTCATGTTAAGCGCTTTTGATCATTTTAATGTTAAAAGGCGCTATATCAAGTCAATAAATTATTATTATTATTAACGCAAAATTCATTTCACGTCGTTGTCTTGCATACGGCTAAGGAACGTACCAAAAGGTACAATGCACCTACAGGGCTAACGGAACTGCTCATAAAACCTTTTGTTTAGCGACGTTCCCGCTTTTTCGTTGCCGTCGCCGTCGTTGTTACGTAAACTCTCAAATAACTCATTTGAACCGACTCTTAAACATACAATTTGTTTGAAATACCTTTACCTGCTTGATGACTCCTATCAGTTTGTGGATGCTTGCCAAATAATTTCTTGATCTTGTGCAACACTGATGGCTTGCCCCGTGCTTGCAACGTTGATGGGTTGCCCCGTGTATTATCAATGCTGAAGAATGGCCGGATCACATGCTTCTCGTATTCCTTACCAGAAATTTCCTGCTGTATTGTTGATGTCATAGTCTTGGCGTCTTCAAATGGTTTGTCAGCATGTGTGCCAACAATGAATACTGGAGGTCGAAGATAGGGCAGCCCTCTTTCTGAGTTGTCAACTATTCCTTCTCCTGTTGTTTTCATGCTATGAACTGTTACAAGCCATGATAGCAAATTCTCCAGATTTGTTTCATTGTTTGGGTTTTCTAAAATAACATCATGAGTTCCTTGTCTGACACAGGGCTGAGCTGGGGCATTTAAAGGCTTGCTGAGATTGTGTGCCAGGACATATACAGCTCGCGATGACAAGAAAACGGGATGAGAAGCATAGTACAGGTGCTGTCCCGCAAAATCCCAAAAATCTACAGTTACTATAGATTCTTTCTTGTTGTCAACATTTTCAACATCCAGACCTTTAAGAAACATGTAGTTCCACAACTGATCAGCATGTTTTGTGACGTCATCTGGAGGTGAGGTAGCATCAATCACCAATTCAGACTCTTCACTTGCACTTACGATACCATCATCTGTATGACAATTGACGGCATTGTTCGCTTCGGCTTGTACTTGCATTTCACTTGCTGGCGAGGAAACGTCTGTGTTCTTGACATCAGAAACGTCTGGGTTCTTGACACCAGAAACCTAAAAAAGAGAATTAAAAGAGGCAGTATTATTATCTCATAAAGAAAGGACTTGTTTATTCCAGTGATAATGCTGCTTATTACCGTGTCTATCTGTAAGTGTCTTAGTGTAAAATGTACGCCGATGATACTAGTTTAAGCACAGGCAGCCCAGGCTCTGTACACGAATTAATATTCAATGTTGTTGTTCATGGCGGCGATTTGAATATTTACAGCAAACTTAATGTATGAGAAACTCACGAAATACGTTCTAAATGCTATCTTTTCGACGGAACCTAATTAAAACTGACTTACATTGTGCAAGTGTTTTGTTATTTTGATGTTTGGGTGTTCCTGGAGCCAGTTTAAAGCCATTTAGACGAGGTTTGGTTTTTCAGTTGACCGTCCATTATAAATAATTTAAAGGCCGGCGACAATTATGTGAGAACGGATCCAATGGTCCGCACTAGAAGCTCAATAAATTCCATAAAAATGCGCCAATCTCCTCAAAATTACCTTCATTGCAGACGTCCATGCTCTTAGCTTCTGTTCGCTACTACTAGGTTTCCAACGTTGACTTTATTTGCTCGAGAAACGCTAGTGTTCGAGCTCTTGTCTTTTATATTTTCTTTCGCGTTATGCGTAACCCCGGCGTCTGAGACATCTTATTTGAAATTTTGTCACAATGTCGCGGTCGCTAAGCACGAATTTCAAATGAGATGTCTCAGACGCCGGGGTTACGCATAACGCGAAAGAAAATATAAAAGACAAGAGCTCGAACACTAGCGTTTCTCGAGCAAATAAAGTCAACGTTGGAAACCTAGTAGTAGCGAACAGAAGCTAAGAGCATGGACGTCTGCAATGAAGGTAATTTTGAGGAGATTGGCGCATTTTTATGGAATTTATTGAGCTTCTAGTGCGGACCATTGGATCCGTTCTCACATAATTGTCGCCGGCCTTTAAATTATTTATAATGGACGGTCAATTGAAAAAGCAAACCTTGTCTAAATGGCTTTAAACTGGCTCCAGGAAGACCCAAACATCAAAATAACAAAACACTTGCACAATGTAAGTCAGTTTTAATTAGGTTCCGTCGAAAAGATAGCATTTAGAACGTATTTCGTGAGTTTCTCATACATTTGCTGTAAATATTCAAATCGCCGCCATGAACAACAACATTGAATATTAATTCGTGTACAGAGCCTGGGCTGCCTGTGGTTTAAGAAACATGTAGTTCCACAACTGATCAGCATGTTTTGTGACGTTATCTGGAGGCGAGGTAGCATCAATCATCAATTCAGACTCTTCACTTACATTTACGCAACCATCATCTGCATGACAATTGACGGCATCGTTCGCTTCGGCCTGTACTTGCATTTCACTTGCTGGCGAGGAAACGTCTGTGTTCTTGACATCAGAAACGTCTGGGTTCTTGACACCAGAAACCTAAAAAAGAGAATTAAAAGAGGCAGTATTATTGTCTCATAAAGAAAGGATTTGTTTATTCCAGTGATAATGCTGCTTATTACCGTGTCTATCTGTAAGTGTCTAAGTGTAAAATGTACGCCAATGATACTAGTTTATGTGTGCCCGGGAGAGATGCTACCGAGATCGAACCCATGATTAACGATGATCTGAATCAAATTAACGACTGGTTTATTGCCAACTAATTGAACCTAAATAATGTAAAAAGTGAATACATGATGATTGCTAGTACGCAGCGTCTTAACGACCTTAACTTGAGACCAGTCGTTCAAATCGGAGACTCCCAACTGAAAAGAGTCTCTAGCTCAAAATATCTTGGGGTTGAAATCAATCAATGACAGGCTCTCCTGGCGTAACCACGTAGAAAAAATATGCAAGAAAATATCCTCAGGTATTGCAATGATCAAAAGGGTCAGATCAATATTGATACTCTAAATACACTCTTCACATCATTGGTGCAATGTCACTTTGACTACTGCAGTCCTGTGTGGGATAATGTCGGTAAATCTTTATCAGATATTAGTTACAAATAATTCAAAATAGGGCCGTCAGGGTAATCACTTAGTCTTCTCAAACTCATTAATAATTCATCAAGTTAAAACAAAGGAAATCATAACCGCGTCGGAGGTTTGCAAACCCGGTCTTAATTAGCATAGATTTTTACGATTTTATTTCTCCGTTTACTCCTTAGTTTTAGTTTCGATTGAGAAGACATATCAAACACTCGAGACAGTGTTTCATCGGCTATCCAAACACCTCGAATTTCGTCAAAAATACTCCGCTGCGCGTCGTATTTTCAACTCCATTCTCGGTGTTTGGATATCCTGATGAAACACTGTCTCTCGTGTTTGATATATTACTTCCTATGTACGCCGGTCTCACTCTCAACGACTCCACCGGGACGATCTTCAAACTAGACGTACTAAACATATAAAGTGCACAATGTATAAAGTGCATAATGGACTATGTCCAGAGTACCTCACTGACATGTTTACTGAGTTTTCCCAAACAACTAGTTATAGCATAAGGAGTGCAAGCCACAATAACCATTTTATGCCCCATCCTAACCGAGAATATCTCAAAAAGAGCGTCAGTTATAACGGTGCATACATATGGAATAATTTACCAACCGACGTCAAGAACACCCCCTCCTTGCACTCCTTTAAAGCTGCCTTGTGTAATTGTAATTTTAGCTAAACTTTGTTTGATGATTTTAATAATATAGATAGTATAGATAGGATATAGTTGTAATATAGTATAGATAGTATAGATGGGATATAGTTGTCATAGACTTTTTCTTTGCCTTTTACTGTTACATTTAAGATTCTACTCACGGCTACTTAAAAAGCAGCCTTTGCTGAATTTGTATTTTTACCGTGATTAAATAAAGATTGTTACTATATTATTAACCGGGCGTGGGCCTGGGGCCCAGCCCGGTTAGTAAAATAGCTTCTGTTTTTTTTTTTCGTGATTCACCTTATACCTCTACTCCGCCAAAGTGCTAGGAGGAGAGCTAGGGGTGAGTATGAATATATATGAATGTATTCGCCTTGTGAAAGATTTTCTCGGGGAAGAACGAAGCCTGGACTCGAGAGAGCGGCGGAAATCGAGCCTATGTGAAAGTTGGACTGGTCTAAATAAATATTAATTTAGGACCGCGTAAACACATCGGAGCGGCGTACAGATTTCGCAACGTCGGTGAGTTTGACTCGTCAAAATATTAAATCATTGTACTCACTACTAGGTGGACACACTAGGAGCGCCATTAGATCAAATTTTTTATCAAGGCTACGTTACATTTCGCCAGGGTCATAATATTGTCCTGTCTGTTTTGTGTGAAATACATTTATTTTCCGTGAAGGAAAACAGAAACTTGCCCAGACTCGCAGATTTATGTAAACAGAAACTTGCTGAGACGTGCAGATTTATATTTGGACGATTACGTCATAGGGTCACGTCGAATCGTGGCTTGAAGAGATTGTCTGTGAGGTGCGTACGTACATCACATACACTTGAAGCGCCATTAGATCAAGTTTTTTATCAAGGCTACTTTACATTTCGCCAGGGTCATAATATTGTCCTGTTTGTTTTGTGTGAAATACATTTCTTTTCCGTAAAGGAAAACAGAAACTTGCCCAGACTCGCAGATTTATGTAAACAGAAACTTGCTGAGACGTGCAGATTTATATTTGGACGATTACGTCATAGGGTCACGTCGAATCGTGACTTGAAGAGATTGTCTGTGAGGTGCGTACGTACATCACATACACTGGAAGCGCCATTAGATCAATTTTTTTATCAAGCTACGTTAGATTTCGCCAGGGTCATCCTTTGCCTAAATGATATTTTATGAATATTGTCCTGTTAAATAATTGTCATTTTGTGTGAAATACATATCTTTTCCGTATATTTTCTGAGAAAAACAGAAACTTGCTGAGAAATGCAGATTTATAAATAAGGACGATTACGTCATGGGGTCACATGAGTCACGTCTAACTGTGACTTGAAGAGATTTCGCAACGTCTGTGATAAACCAGGGTCGCCGTTAGGTCAAATTTCATATCAAGCTATTACTTTTGATTTGAACATGAATACTCTGCTGTTTATTTAGTGTGAAATACATTACTTTTTCGTGTTGGTGCAGCAATTCACTTCCTTGTATGCAGAAGATTTATAAATAACAACCATTACGTTACAATATCACATTTTGACTCACGCAATTTGTCGAACTGTGACTAGAATAGCCGCAACGGGGAACGTCTGCGATTGATGGTTCAACACCGATTCGTACCTATGTGGTCGTGTTTTTTCCTCTTATTCAACTTTGGCTTTATATTGAGGAATGATCTTCAAAGACTGCTCAGAGGCAAGAAAATTGACAGTAGGCACTATACGCAAACATCAGACTTCAGCGTGACTGCCGTGACTAATCTGATAGATTTCAAGCAAGAAAGCAGGTAAAACGGCTTGCTTGCTTGATAAAAAAAGCCCGGTTATATTTTCTTCGAAAATTCTTGTTATACTAAAATCTGACAAATGGCGTTTTCAAAGAGGCAGCAATTTGTTACTCATAATGACCCGTTTAATGCAGTGTCTATCTTAAAATCTGACAAATCGAGTTTTCAAAGATGGTGCATTTTTATCTCATAAGGACCTGCCTTACAGTGTCTATCTACCAAAATCTGACAACTAGAGTTGTCAAAGAGGCAGCATTTTTTACCCATAAGGACCCGTTTGAATGCAGTGTCTATGTACTAATGTCTGACAAATTGAGTTGTAAAAGATGGAGCATTGTTATCTAATAAGGGCCTGCATGCCTTGCAGTGTCTTTCTACTAAAATCTAACAAATCGAGTTTTAAAGCTAGAGGCAGCATTGTTGTCTCATAATAACCTGCTAATTGCGGCTTTCATCTACTAAAATCCAATTGGAGTTTAAAAGACGCAGCATAGAACTGAGCATTTTTGTCTCATAAGGACCTTTTTATTGCAGTGTCTATCTATATTATCTACTGGATAATACGATGTTTTCCATAATCTTTAAAGAACAAACATACCTGGGAACTATTTTTGTCTTCCGCTTCTGCCTCCACATTCACTATTGATTCCACTTCTTCTTGACTCCACGATTCTTCTTCTGATTTTAGTTCTTCTGATTCCATTCCTGAGTCTTTCTTTGCTTCACTTAGGATCCAGTGATACCGTTTTTCAGCTAACATTCTTGATATATCTTTATAAAATTCAGACAAGCTTGGCTTGTTCTCGCCGGTGGAATTCCAGTTCTTAACTTGTTCAACTTCAATTTCACACTTTGAAGGATCAACTTCAATTCCCTCAGTGCTTTGTTCTTTAGGATCAAACGGCAAACCTAAGAGAGACTTCTTCAAACTTGTTTTTCCAGCACGACCCTGGCCAATCAATAATATTCGACCACGGTAAACATTCACAGATCCATCCCGAAGAGCCCTTTCATAGAGCAGCTTTGCAGTAGGCCCTTGTGCCAGTATTTCTTTAGGGACTACAGCTGTAAAAAGAAAATATCATTGTGAAGTCAGATAATCACTCATTAACACTCAACTTTCCTTAACAAGTAAAGTAGGTTTTCCGAGGAAGAAAATTTGGCCTTTGCTAGATGCCTAGTAGATTGTTACAAGTAACGGCCGTAGTAAAAAATTTATTCCTTGCCAATTAAAATTGTGTACTGGCTATTTATAGCCAGTCCACTATTGCCAAGGCCTCTGTTAGTTGCTACAAATTCATTACATTCCAGAAATACCGGAAATGAAGGGTCAAGGACATTTGAAACTAAAGGAATAACATCACGCTAGCGTTTAACCCTGAGCAATTTTGTGGAACAAATGAAGAAGACAAAATTGTTGTTGATCTAGATGCTAAGAAGGAAATGGCACGATTAAGAATAAGTGGAAAACTCAAGCTTTAAAGATTCTTCTTGTACGCATGTCATGCTTTCTAGTAGTCCAGCATCCTTGGATTGAACACAGTTTTGAAAGTAAAGTATGGATGTTTATCATGAACCAAAATCAAATATAAGCCCCCACAATTACGTTCGCATGGCGAATCTATTTTTTCATCCGCGGAAAGTTTCGATGAATAGAAATGAAACTGCTGATGGCAGCTGCCTTTTATATCAACCGTGTTGAAATAAAGTTGCTTAATACATTTATAGCCTTGGGAGATGGGATGGGTGGGGGGGGGGGGGGGGGGGGACTATGCACCCGGCAAAGTTCACTAAAAGTAAGAGTTATCTTCAATGTTTTAGGTTCATGCCACAGGACAATACATTAAATATGTGGTCTGTAAACTTAAAAGTCGTGTAGTTTTATTAAAGAGCAACGACTGTTGGCGTGAATGCTATAAAATTGGTGTTTAAAATTGTAACGTTTTTTTCATGGAGTTAGTTCCCTGAAGAAGTCCGGCCGTGCCTGACGAAATGTTGGAAAATATATTCACATTTATCCCAACCGTACAGTCAGCCTTTCTTTGTTGTATTTTCATTTTTAAATTTGCTGATTAGATCCACCAGGATCCGATACCTTTGTATTGTCCGTTGGCCTTTTCAGAATTTTACAAAGTTTTCATATAAAACAGTGTTCGAAGGGAGGTGGTGCACTACTATTTAGCTAATACAATTTAAAGGAACCCTATCTAAGGATCACAATGCCAATCAAAGGCTTCATGAGCCAGCTCAGGATGTAATTGTTATTAATGACATTCATTGAATGCAGTTGTTGGCCCTTCCCTGTGAAAAGCCTTGAATTGGAGGTATGAGAAATGGGGATTCCAGGCCAAATCTGACAAAAGGGGATTATTTTGATACAGTTTCCACTATTGCATACCAAAACACAATAACATTGAAATAATTATTGATGAGTATTATTTTAAAGTTCTGCTTGTTTGACTCTGGTATTTATGTAAATATCACCTATCAATGAAGGGTATGGGGCAGGCTGGGCATATACGGGGAATTTGACCTCCATTGCTCAATATTTATAAATACAAAACGAAGTATACTTATAGGTATATAATTTTCCCAAGGTGGGGAGTTTGATCCGATTTGAAATGTAAGTAGAACAATCAAAATGTTTTGATTCCTGTGCTTCTCAGTTTACATGTAATATGGACGCTTGCATTTGTGTGTCAAGTAAAAACTAGGTTTTAGATGTGAAGGTGCATGTAGGCTTCTTAGTAGAAATATTAACCTACAGTTCATAAGTATGTGTAACAGAGGTAATGAAATGAATGTTTTGTGTTTATAGACTGATTTATATGAAAAGGGAATTTATTCATACAATATAACTTAATATAACTATAGTAGAATTAAAGGCACTTGTGAGCCAGCTCGGGAATGTATTTGATATTTTGACATTAATTGAATGCATATGGCTCTTGTCTGTGAAACATGGGGATACATATTCCTATGTTATGTTATCTGGGCAAGGAGTTATTTGACATATTTTGTACCACAAGTCAATAGTGAGTTACAACAGTTAAATGTTTTATAAGTTTCCCTCTTTAGAACAACAATAGTGTGTAGTTCATAAAGGGTCCTGATGGGGGTTAACTGATAGCTGAGAATTGGTCAAAATTTTAACTGTTAGCTGGTCTCCATTACCATCTCCACCCCTGGCAATTTGAAGATATGCCAATCAAAATGATTTATAAATACACAACAGTCGAACCCTATTAAGTGGCCACTGGGGTTTGACTGTAATATATAATGTGCCCATTGGGGAATTTGATCTGATTTGACCCATTGTGGGGGTCCTAGGGTAGAGATTTTGACAAAAAATTATTCTGAAAAGTTAAATGCCCCACATATGCCCCCCTCCCTCCCTCGGGCTTAACAGTGGTAGGTACATGACATTTAATGCCCCACATATGCCCCCTCCCCCTCCCTCTGGCTTAACAGTGGTAGGTTCATTACATTTTACAGTCCGACTACTGTGTAACCAGGGCCACCCAGACAAAGTTAACCAATCAAAAGTCAACGCATCCATCATAAGTTTCACGAGTGAACAAGTTTAAACTTTTAAAGTTGAAATTTCATTGTTCTGTACTCGACTTTTAATTGGCTCAAATCGAACATGTTGGAATGTATTCTTCCCATTCTGCCCTGTGATTGTCTGGGTGGCCCCGGTTACAGTAGTCGGACTGTAACTTGTTCATTTAATAATTAATTTTATAGCATAAAGTCTGAAGATGAAGGAGAGTAGCATTAAAGGCTGGAGTCCATACAAACACTGAGAAACACAGTTACATGCATTAGCAGGACAATCAAAATGTTTTTTTCCTTGAGTTTGTCAGTTTATACGGACTCTTGCACTTGTGCTTGTGTGCCAAGCGAAAACCAGGCTTTAGATGTGAAGGTGCATGTAGGCTTCTTAGTAGAAATATTACGTTTAGTTCATAAGTACTTGAAACAGAGGTAATGAATCCTTTGTCTTTTATATACATGTACGATAAGCTCATCCTGAGCTAAAACAAGTGCAAGTGTCCATATTACATGTAAACTGAGAAGTACAGGGATCAAAACAATTTGATTGTTCTACTTGTACTTGCATTTCAAATCGGATCAAACTCCCCCACCTTGGGCAAATTATAACTTAATAAAACTATAGTAGAAAAATCCATCAGAGAAATTTAAAAATAATTCCTCGCGAAGCGAGGCCGAAGGCCTCGCGTAGCGGGGTTTATAATTCTGTCCCCCAAGAGCTCACGCGAGAGCAATTCTCGTGTGGCCTTTACGATCATATTTATTTATTTATTTATTTATTTGTTTGTTTGTGGAGTTGGGGGATGTCATGACGTCACACGCGCTCGTGGCCTAATGGCTTAAAGTGCAACTAACCCCCCAAATTTTTTTTCTCTCATTAAAATCTATCTATTGCCCCGATCACGTCTGCGAAAAAATTATCGTGATTGATAAAATCCCCGCGTTTCTACAGTTGTTTAAAGTCAGGCTTTCCATGTTCACCACCGCGCAAATGGGAGTCCTGGGTCGAGCAATGTGACGTCAAAGCAGGAGTGTGATTTATCATGTTTACAAGCATTTGACTGGGAATCCTTCGAGCGTAGATATTCTTTTCGTTATTTCCGAGCCGTTTTATTTTCGAAAGCCACAGAATTTTAACACAAACTAGATATGTCATCTAGTGACTCAAATTCGGAGTCTAGTTACAATTCGGAAGACTATGACACAAAAATGTTGAGATCGAAGTGGAAGATGCACGGGTCGCAAGCTTCCCGTGATGATCGAAGCACACAGATGGGATGGCTTTCGCTTCTGCCGACGAACCGTATGTGGACGAGGAATGGCTGAAGAAATACGAAAAGGAGGAAGAAGAAGAAGACAAGAAGCTAGAGGAAGCAATTCAAGCTAGACTTCACGGCAAAGAAAGAGTGGATTCTTGGTTAGTCTTATCACTAATACTTGTCAAACCAGATGTAAACAAATAGACTCGCAATCGATACTTCAAGCAGTAATGAGTAAGATATCTTCTTGGATGAACTGCCCGGTCACCTGGAATGGACAACTAAATGCGAAAAGGAGGTCAAAGCGAACGAAGAGTCGAAAAGAAAGCACAAAGGACCGCTTAGATAGCACTGAAGAAGTCAGTCAATGGTAAGCAATTATTGTCACCTATAGTACTCCCATGCATCGATATGCGCGAGCCGTATGATCATTTATATTTTTGCTTTAGCGAGTATGTATTTTGTAAAGCAATGGTTATTCTGTTAAATGCCAGCTTTTCACCATTTAGAGGGTTTTGATTTTTACAAAAGCCAAGTAACTGTCGCAGTTTTCTCTCGCTCGCGGCTTTTTTCGATCGATTGAAAATCGGCTTGCTCCGCGCGGCTTGCTCGGGCCTGGAAATTGAAGCCATAAAAAACAAGCTGAAAGGAAACAAGCCACATCACTACAGTTTTGACATCCTCAAACGTTTGTCGTTGCTACTCCAAATAACCACCATAGTGAACTAAGTTAATT
This sequence comes from Desmophyllum pertusum, assembly GCA_029204205.1. Taxonomy (NCBI): domain Eukaryota; kingdom Metazoa; phylum Cnidaria; class Anthozoa; order Scleractinia; family Caryophylliidae; genus Desmophyllum; species Desmophyllum pertusum. The sequence continues at coordinate 1,500,308 of MU825884.1, read as the reverse complement.
TTGAAGTAAAAACCGTCAAATAAATAGCACTTTTTAAACCTCGATAAGCGAAGTGGACCTGTTCCCTCTGTAGTCCGCATTGATATTACGATGAGTATACGGTTTATCGCACTGCTTATTTCCCGGCCTCAGAAAAACTTTTGGAGTTCAAATCTTTTGTCATTTTTCCTATTTTATCCTTCGAAAGAAATTCGTCTTTGACTTTCATCAATATTCCTGAAATTGCTTCGCACGAGGGTGAAATGTTAACGCCATTACAGATGCGCGATACTACGGATGAATGCTCGGATTCTACGCTCGCGCTACTGAATTTCACGGGCTTACATTTCTGGCTATAGCGATGGTAGAAATAGGTTCTCGGTAACATTTGGTCGATGGCTAGTTGGGTTGGCTTCGACTGGGTTAAATAGCCTTTGGAAGTCAGCCTGCTAGAAGTGCGCGGACAAATTCTAGACGGAGTTCTTGAGCATGCAATGGCTCTCACAGTCCCACTTTACTTCGTTCGCTTGAGTTTACATCCACCGTCTTTTTCGTATTTTCTCGACGATCGCTCTAGAATGGTATAGTATACCTTTCTCTAAATCTGGGGTGTTACTGCAACGGCCAATAACGCACCTGGAAGGCGTTTCTACACACTTTTCGAATGTGTATCGCATCTTCCTGAAGGAAATGAGTGGACGCGAAGGATCAAAGGCTCCTGAGTTGACGTCACTAGCCGCTAAACTCATTCCCAGTCAAAAACGCGGCCGTGAACAAAAATGGCGGCGTTTTTGGCCACTTTGCCGGGGCACAGAAAATCGAGGATTCAACCAAATCCAAAAAAAATTTCGCAGTTAAGTTTCAAATAACAAGTACATTTATTTAAACGAATAAAAATTTTGGGGTTAGTTGCACTTTAAGGCGCTAACTTTTAAATCTGATCTTCAGGATTGAGGGCGACAGTTCAAATCCTAAAGCGTCCTTTTTTTTAATTTTTTTTTTTTATTTAGGTTCGAATCCGGGCCGTTCTCTCTCTTTTTTTTTTTTTTTTCCTTTTCTTTGTTTAATAACATTGACTTCGACGTAATCTGTGTAGACGTAACTGTAGAAACAGGAGCCGCAAGAATTACTCCAATTTTGTTTATCGATCGAATTATCGACCGAATTTATATGGGAAGTGACTTTGTTGGACGTTAATAGTGCGGAGAATTTAGAACAAAAAAAAACCCGGCTTTATTAAATCCTGTATCAAGAACAGGAACATGAACGACGACTCAAGAATTTCTCAAAGTACGATCAACATTGTACATTTACAGGTTTGACATCTGAGAACACGGCTTCAATTCGATTCGATATGCTTCACAGACTTCACAGTAAAAAATATATTCGCGGCTTGTTCACGGCGTTGAAAAAAGGAAATATGTTTTCAAATGTTTCCTTAATAAGAAAAGGAAATGTTCTTTGCATGAAATAATAATAATTGATGCAAATCTGTTGTCGGAAATCCAGGACATATTCTAAGCGGTGTCACGCAAGTTACTCGTCCACTGGGCAGTCGTTCGTCGAGAAAAGAAGACCGTCAACAGTATAAAAGGGAAGATGTTGGGAGACAAGCGAGCTCCAGTCGATCTCTAAAGCCTGGTTATTACCCTCACACCCCAACAATAATTAATCCCCATCACAGATTCGCGAGGACCTATGCGAGTCACGTATTACTAGTAAACACAAGAATCAGATGAAGCCTGCTTTTCTACACGGAAACTATGAATAAACTTCAGGTCTACACAATAACAAGCAAAATGGTTTTGCAGCCAAAACATTTAAGCTTATTCAAATACCTGTTTAAGTTTAAGCTATCGATCGATCGATCGATCATTCCTAAAATATTCCCTGCTGGAGCCGTCGGTGCTTCAGCGAAGTTGTATAAACCTCTTGATTCATCTCCAAATTTTGTCGATGTACAACATGATGTAAATTCGTGACAGAAGCATTTCTCAAACCGAGGAACGAAGGAATTGCATAATTTATCCGTTTGTTGGCATCGGAACTCTTAAAAGGTCTATCTTTAAATGTATAAGACGAGAGAAATAGAGATACCGTCCTGAAAATCGGAAACAATCCGCCATTTTTTTCGCTGTGCGATCGGGCTACTACCCCCGACCCACCCGACCCCCAATAACTACCAAATATTGCGCCCGCAATGTTGTTTAGTGTTGTGATATTTCACGCATTATGCACTGGTCAGCGGAATTACCAAGAAAAGTTTACACCTATAAACTCCTATAAACTAACAAATTTTTCCAAACCATAACGATAAGCTCATCCTGAGCTAAAAAGCAACATTTATCAGGCTCTTCTTAACATCAAACCCTCTAAATAATGAAGAACTAGAAGATGTTACAGAAAAAAATACATTTCTAAAACATACGTGTGGATTTTTAACACCGACATGGTCCGACATGTTACCAGATTTAGCGCATGCTGTGAATGGAAGAAAGCTGATCCACCTAGCAACCGATAAACAAAACAAGACTCAGGGAGGGTGGGGAGGGGTAAAAGTAATGAAAAATAGGTCTACAGACCTAATGATCAGCGGAAATCAATTCAATATGGCGGCAAGAAGCATTTGATCAAGTGTTTTGGTGAATTTGCTTGTATTTAACGATGACAGGCGCTTTTTATGCAAAATATAACGGTCTCTGAAGGATAGGTACTGAGAAAACCAAAAGCCGTTTTTCTACGAAACTTGGCAGGCTCTTTCGTAAGGAAAATACAAACAAACGTTTGGTTGGGGAAAGCGATTAAATCAAACGATGAAATGTTGTGAGTCCCGAAAGTTCACTTTCAGTATTATTGCAAAACAGTACGTTTTTCCCTAACCACAGAAAAATGGCTTTTATTTACCTTTACATATTCTTGTTTTTATATTTGGATTTCTTTGGACCGTTACAGCACAAAACGCATTTTCCTATCTCAGACATGGGTTAATATTTAATCGAATTACCCCATCAGGGGGTCTGGGCATAACCTTGTTCATTACAAGTCAGCGATTAATATTCTGAAGCTTCTGGGCTATTCAGAGACATGTTTTGGACAACTTTTTACGATAAAAATGACCCAAATTTGCCTGGGCAGGTACCTTAAGTCGTGAATAACGACTTCTTGCAGTGATATGGGATAAAAATGTCACTCGATCGCTCAGTGTTAAACTTGGTAACCTGGCAAGCTTATGCAGGCACACGCAAGACGCAGGCTCGCATAATGCGAGCTGGCATACTCACACGGCCCGCTTCTAAATTTTCAAGATGGTATTTCTTCCCTCTTTCAATTAAAGTATACCTTTTTGGAGTTCGAAATGGAAAGAAGAATCTTTCGAGTCCGCGTTTGGAAGGCTACAATTCCCAAGATGGCTTAGCAGAAACCAACGGACTTCAAATGGATTAGCCCACTACGGTACCAGCAGGGTAAATTTAATTTCATTGAAGTAGAGAACAAGTTGGGGTCAGTGTTTGATGATGAACAGTCAGTATATTTTGCTTTAAGTAAATAAATATCATTATTTATAACCAAGGTCTCGCTTTTTTGTACACATGAAAGTAAACGGGAAAAGTCTTTTCTTTCTTTCTTTTTATTTCTCACTGTTGTTGTGGACATGCTTGAATGCATGTCTGAATTAAAACATTCCATATAGGGTTTCAGTTGTCCAAAATGTTAGTTCACGAAACGTCTTTCTTTTCCATCAATTAAATATGCTCTTTTTTCCAAAATATCAATGGAGATTTGATGCGCTGTTTTTGTGAAAGATTTTAAAGTAATCAACTATCTTCCAAGATTTGTTTGAATGTCAACAAGAAATCAACACGAATATTTGCATATTTTTCATGCTCACTCAAGCGAGAAAACACTGAATCTTCTCGCCAGGTCGGGTTAAAAACCTGTTTTTAGCTTTCCAAGCACTCTGTTTTAAGAAATATAAATAAGAAAGAATTAAAGTATAAATCAAATGTTTTTCATGACTCCCAGCTGACTAAAAATTTACATCGATTTTAAAAACTGTGCTGCTTGATCACGCAATGCGATAAAAAACTTGAGGGCCCGGCCGCACTAGGCGAATTTTTGTTTGTTTTGCAAAAATATCTGTCATCAGTTCCGTTTCACAAGTGTCAACGACGATTTTTTTCCTACCAAAATTTTGTCAAGTCTTACCAAACTTCAAAGGCGCCGTCGTCCTGCCCCAGAGCAGGACAACATTTTGTCAAGCGTCAAAACTGACAGATTCGTCAATTCACACACATTAATCTCAAGGTTACAGCGATGATTATTCGCTTGCCTCGGTCCGTACAACTACTACTGATCCCAAATTGTACCTGTTAACAGCACCTAGTGATGTTTGAGTAGCACAATTTGCTTCATAAACAGTGAACAGTGCACGGTCCGATCAGGTACAAGTATGATTGCGCTAAAAAGTGACAGTGACAGTCGGGAAAAGCGGCAAGAAACATGCAAGTCGTTTAAAATGTCTAGTTAATCAGTTTGTGCATCATACCACGAAGGCAGGAGAGTAAAAACGTTAGAAAGTACTGGTTTTAAAAGATTGTCGAGGAGTTGAATGCAAAATTTCACAGCAACAACAGATGTTTTCGGTTTCTACGTGATTGATATGTTGTGGTTCGCGAATATTTTGTCATGATTTTTGGTTTGGGCCGGGAATTTTCAGTTTTACCGATGCGGAAACACTTCCCTCCATTAATGCCGTGTTCACCAACCGTAACGAATAATTTTGCCCACTAGTATTTTGCAAACAAACAAACAAAAAAAACAGCTCAAGAATAGAAAGCAGCTGTAAAAATGTCATTAACAGAAGGAAACCAGGGTTCTCAAGGTCCATTTTTAAACAAGAGAAAAATAAGCCATGCCCACAAGGATAGGTAAATGCAAAGATAGGCATTAATTACACAAAATAACTGAAATGCTTACAATTTTGTATCTCTACTGTACTTGTACTGTACGTGAATTAAACCCAAAGACAGTTTAAACGTGAACAAATAAAAAAGAAGTATTTTAACCCCTATGCTACTCATGGACATTGTTATCGATTTTACTGATAAAGTTATTTATCGAGTTTTGTACTTATTATGTAATCATAATATCCTTTTCATTCACGACTTGCCTCACAGGCGCTTTGATTTAGTAACTGGTCAGGACTGGACTACGAAAAAAATAATTTTAGAACGCTACCCATATACAAACTGCAGCACAGCGTGTTAAATGCATTCGGATTTTAAGACCAATAAAGGACAACATCACTTTGAAGGGTGGCATATATTCACCAGATGTAAACAACAATACTTCAGCATGGAGTAATTTAGTCAACAAATTAGCACATGTATGTTTGCAGCCACTTGATTGTGGGGGATCAAGCAGTTGTATGTTCATGATTCTTTTTTGACTTGCTTATCAATTTCCAACTGCACACCTGACTTTCTATCCTAGTTTATGCCATAACATCATTCATAAATGGCTCATAGTCGGGTTTCCCAAGTCTCGGCTCCAGACCTCGCGCGGTTTAATTCTCGGTTCCAGACCTCGCACCAGCCGACCGCGTATTGAAAATGTCAAAATGGCCGCCACGATCTACAATCTGATGTGAGGGCCCCCTGTGTGTGTATTTAAGCAGTGTCACGCGCGCTAATTTGTTGCTATATTTATTTTTCTGTTTTCGAACCTTAGAAACCATCTAAATTACAGGGTCTTCGGTGTTTTAAATAACTGCAAAGTTCCATGCGAATTTTAAAAGGAAAATAAAATAATTATATTGGACAAACAAAACAGCTACAGATTTCCCAGGTACAGTGTAATGTTGATACAGTAGTTGGCGAGCTGGCTCAATGCGAAAGTTGTTGGTTTCGATAGACCGTCGATCGGCGCTTATTGAAAGGGTTACGGAACACTGTTTTTTCATGAAGGAGCCAAATATAATTGAAAATATAAATATATTTACATTACCTGAAGAACTCGCTCGTAGTCATCGGCGGTAAAGTGTTAAGACCCGATCATCACAACATTTGTTGTGACATGTTGTGACCATGCCCGGTCAAACGGCCACAACAACCTCTCAACATTTCAAGAACAAAAGAAATGATGTGACGATGTAGAAACTCGTCACAACATGTCACAACACCTCACAACATTGTTGTGAGGGGTGGTCAAACGGTCTCAACATCGGCTCACAACAAATGCTGTGAGAATGTTGTGAAAAATGTTGTGATCGTTTGAGCGGGCCTTTACATGTAATCTGAGCACACAAAACAGTTGTTGCCTGTTGGGTTTCGGTAAATTTCCCTCGCGCCATGCACGTTCTCTTAAAATACGTTTAACATCATCAGGTAGTCTATAAAAGCTTACCCTTAAATCCCTTTCGTGTTTCTGCAGGTATTATAACAGCCAACGGCAAGACAGTGAACAGGACCATACTTTATTATTTCTCACATAAATCGTCTTTCGCAAATGCGAGTTTGTTTGTTGTACGAGCATATCAAGCCACTCATTTCCTTGACTAATTCAACGTCATAGCTAGATTCCATTCGTAGCTTCCAAGATGGCGGCGGCCTAGTGTCAAAAAGGGGTGATTTTGAAGCGCTCTACAAAAAAATCAAGGCGGCCCGAAACCAAACGACTATTATGGACTTCCATTTGAGGTAAAAAAATTTCTAGACCCTTGTTTCCCTTTAAACACTTAACTTTCCTTAACAAGTAAAGTAGGTTTTCCTAGGAAGAAAATTTGGCCTTTGCTAGATGCCTACATTGTTACAAGTAACAGCCGTAGTAAAAAATGTCTTCCTTGCCAGTTCAACTTAGCCTGCGTGGCAGGCGTAGAAAGGGGAGGGAAGAGGGGAGTTCGGGCGCGAACGCGAAGCGCGAGGAGAGAGCGCGGAGCGCGATCGGCGGGAAGGGGGGCAGGGAACGCCTGCTACAAAAGCCGCTTCATTTGCATTTCCGCCCACCGATATTTTTGTAATCCAATTAAGTCAACTGTCAATGCAACGACCAATCACGCGCTTTTCTACATGATTGACTTCACGCGGAAATTTTGAAGGCGTGAAAAAATAATTCTTGCATGATATGAACGAGCAGCCGAATATCATGAGAAAATCTTCAGAACGGAATGGCCGCAACTCTCGCAAAGTTTTGTAAAGGGGAAAGAAAGCGATTCTGTGGCGTTAGTTAGGAAGGGCTTCCTTTGAAAGTTTATTTTCACCGTCGGGAAGAGAAGAAAGTCCGGGGCTGGCTTTGGCTGTGAACTTTGGATGTCAACTGCGCGGACGATCCAAACAAAAGGAAGCTTCCCACGACTATCACGCCAGAAAGAAGCAATCAATCGAAAATGCCGGGTCCGGCTTGAAAGGAAATGCAAGAAATAAACGTCCTACACGGATTATTTAATATCAAGTCCCTCCAGCCGAAACAAGCCTCAGCAAAACATCGCAAATTACAATTAGGTGTCAAACTCTACAGGGCGAAAGCCTGACGGCAGGAAAGCAAACATGACCTCTTTTACAATTTGCTAGAATGTACACAGTCGAAGGCTCTACTTGAAAGTCCTATAATTAAACTTATATTGCCCGTTAGAAACACATTTGAAGCAAACCGCATTTTAACGGCAAATATACAAAATTATGTCACGAACTGTAATAGTCTCGTTTTATACTACAGTCATGTATAACCTTGAAGTTACATTGGCGAATTTCTGCGAGCGATAAGTCGTTGCAATCAACCACAGAATATCTCAGTGATTCCATATCTTGTAGCAGGCGTTCCTCCCCAGCCTCTCCCCCCCGCCGATCGCGCTCCGCGCTCTCTCCTCGCGCTTCGCGCTCGCGCCCGAACTCCCCTTTTCCCTCCCCTTTCTACGCCTGCCACGCAGGCTAGTTCAACTCAGTATTTTTAAAACTGCAGAATGACACCAAAGGTGCATGAGGCGAGCTGTCTTTTGTCATCTTAAATGGATTGTAGGCAGTCATGTAAATTACACAGAGGTACAGCATAAGATATATGATTATGTTTAATGCTCACCTGCAACGTCTATGTTAATACGTCCTGGATTCTTAGCCCTTAGTTCCAGGAGGCTTCTTATCACTTCTAATGTCAGAGGGTTACCTTCCACAGACAGCTTTGTAAGACGTTTCAGGTCACTGATATCCTCTATACAAATTCGTTTCAGTTTGTTATTCCTTAAGTCTAGCTCTTGAAGATTTTTCAGTCGTTTCATACTTGCAGGAAGCGAAGACAGTTGGTTGTTATCCACATACAAACAAATCAGGTGGATCAGTTCAACAACACTTTCAGGCAGTTGTGTCAGCTTGTTGTGGTTTAAAATTAGCACTGTGAGATTTGTCAGCATGTTAGCACGTGTTGGTAATTCTGTGAGATTATTGTGTGAAAGGTGAAGTATCTTCACCTCCGTCGATTCTGTGACAGTGCCTGGAACTGTCGTCCATTCTGGTCTTGTCTCCTTTAGCGCAGCTGCTGAAATATTTGCCATATGTATATTACACCCTACAAAATATAACAATAATCATTCAAGTAAGTATACTTTTTCTGATACTTTTAGATAAAGATTATTTTATATTCCCATGAAGATACAGCTGTGGATTGTAACTGGCTTATAAATGGAAGGGAGGGGAGCCTGATAACCTGGATTTTACGGTATTCTCTAAAGTTAATAGGAGGCACCTTTAGTTTATGCAGGTCACCAAAGACCAATAAATTATACAAAACAACAAACTTAAGGTAACTTACAGTACGGGCTTTACGTCCGTTGTCCGTTGTTAAGGGGGGAGAACCTAAACTACAAGGAATCACAAAAATGTTGCTAAGGAAATCTCTAAACCTCCATAACTTTGGTTCCTGGACTCCAGTGGGCATCTAACGTTTGTAGTGTTTGTTCAATTCACGTTCCCTTTAAATATTTCGAACCATGCCCATATTTGGTGTGTCACGTGACCAAAATGAAAAATGTCTAAAAACTTGGAAGGATTTGATCGTTTTCAAATTATTACTTTAGAATTTGCTGAAGAACGTCAATATCGACAACTTGTAGCAGGCGTTTGATGAAATGTACAATATTTCGGAAGTTATAAAGCTTTAATTTTAAAGCTTTAATATTTAAAGGGAACGTGAATTGAACAAACACTACAACGTTAGATGCCCACTGGAGTCCAAGAACCAAAGTTATGGAGGTTTATAGATTTCCTTAGCAACATTTTTGTGGTTCCTTGTAGTTTAGGTTCTCCCCACTTAAGGCAAACAATACAAACACTCACAAACACTATGCTCAGCGGTCGCACCTCGCACGTATAAAAGGAAGAGAGAACAAATGAATAATGCCATTCTCTCAAAGCTTCCAAGCGAGTCGTTTCAGCATGGCTGATCAGCCTGAAGTCCCGGCAAATGCTGTTCCAGAGAGCTCCAGAGGCGCAAACTGTTTTAACCAACGAACCTCCACCAGCCGCAGCTCCTGGCGACGCTGTTCTTCCACAGCTCGAACCGGCAGCACAAGCTAATGAAATCTCTCAGGAGGTTTGTCAACTTTTACCCTTGCCACGTGTTTTGTCCCCGTTATCTTATATTCAGTATATTATTAGCGCCGGGCTGCTTTTTATTATCCTTATGTTTATTGTTTACCCTATTTATTTTACTTCTTACGCAAATTTGATATTTGTTCGCCCTGCTTTGAACGTTTGCTTTTTTGGGCTTTGCGGGCTGTTTATAAATTTTATATTTGTTCGCCCTGCTTTGAGCGTTTGCCCTTTTGGGCTTTGCGGGCTGTTTATAATTTTATATTTGTTCGCCCTGCTTTGAACGTTTGCCCTTTTTGGCTTTGCGGGCTGTTTATAATTTTATATTTGTTCGCCCTGCTTTGAACGTTTGCCCTTTTTGGCTTTCCGGGCTGTTTATAAATGTTATATTTGTTCGCCCTTCCCATTTTATCGACAACCAGCTGAAGTGGGTGCTTTGAACGTTTGCCCTTTTGGGCTTTGCCGGGTGGCAACGACACCAATTTGCATACCACATGGGCTGTTTATAGATTTGATACTTGTCCGCCGGCTATTTATAATTTTGGTATTTGTTTGCCCTGAGATGATTACGGGCTGTTTATAGACCTTTATAAGTTGATATTTGTTTGGTCCTTTGCCTTGTGAAAATTTCGCGTGTTCTTTATTGTTCACCCCACTTTTCACGTTTCTCCCGCTTGTGTATTGTGAGTAAATAGTTGGTTGGTATTTGTGCACGGGTTAACAGAAGGTGCCGCTTGTTTATTGTGAGTAAATAGTCGGTCCCACGATTTTTCTATTTTTGCACGGGTTAACAGAAGGTCCCGCTTGTTTATCGTGGGTTAACAGTTTGGTTCCAAGAATTTTATTTTCACGGGTTAACATAGGGTCCCGCTTGTGGATTGGTTAACTGATTTATTTCAGTTTGCGAGTTAACAATTGGTTCTGCTTGTTTATTGTAAGCACATTTGGTCCCGCGAATTTCTTTATTTTTGCTGGTTAACCATTAGTCCTGTTTTTACCGTTAGTTTACGGTTTGGGTCCTCATTGTTTTTATTTCAGTGGTGGGTCCCTTATCCTGCCTGTTTGTTTGTTTGTTTTGTTTATTGTTTTTTGTTTTTTCCCCTTGGGATGGCTCCCTCTTAAAAATTTCGTTCGCTTTTTCAATGGCGGTGCCTGGAGGGGTGACTAATGCACTCTCTCGGATTACCGGGCGCCAGGGCCGCCATTCCCTGGGTAAAATCTCAGGTTTTAGCTGTTTTTCACCTACTTTAGGGTCCTTTTCCCCTCATGTTTGTTTTCAGTCTTTTATCCGTATTCTCCCAATCCCGGGGAATGGCGGCCTGTTTATTTTCTTTTTATTTATTTTTCTTTCTTCGCTTTGCTTCCCGATCCGAATTACACTTGTGCGGGTTCACAGAAGGTGCCGCATGATTGTCAGTATGGGTTAACAGTTTTTGGCCCCACAAATTTTATTTTCGCGGGTTAACAGAAGGTCCCGCTTGTTTAATTTGCCTGTATGGGTTAGCAGTATTTGGTCCTGCGAATTTTATTTTCGCGTTAACAGAAGGTCCCGCTTGTTTAATTTGCCTGTATGGGTTAGCAGTTTTTGATCCCACGAATTTTATTTTCGCGGGTTAACAGAAGGTCCCGCTTCTTTAATTTATTGCAGTTTGGTCTCACGAATTATATTTTCGCGGGTTATTCTTAACAGTTTTTCTCGCTTGTTTATTATATGCAATTTTGGTTCGCGAATTTCTTATTTTTGCAGGTAATTAGTACTCCCGTTTTCTGTAACTTTACGTTTTGGCTCCCTTATTTTGGCTTTCTTATTCCGACTGTTTATTTGTTCCCTTGGGATGGGTCAACCTAGATTTTCTCCCAAATTTATTTTGCTTTCCAATGGCGGTGCCTAGAGGGGTGGCTTACACCCTCTCGGATTACCAGGCGCTGAAATAAAAATTCGTGCTTGAAAAAAACACGGTTCTCGTTCGCAATCACTAATGGTAGCCCTGAAGTCTCTGTTTGAACCTTCCATGAGCTTTCTTGACATTGATCTGCACGTTTACTTTAAGAAAAAATCAAAGAATATCTTTTTTGTAAATCATCTTCTTAAAAAAAAAAAAAATGTATTTAGCAAAAGTTAGAAAATATATATACACATATGCATTGAAATATGATTTATGTAATGAATAGTTAACTAATAACCATGTTATTGTAAAGTAGGTAAAAACATGATGTAACAGGGGCTCTCCTTGTAAGCCCAGTAGGGTTTGTTGAGATCTCCTGCTCCCTTATCATAACTATGACTTGCACTGCTGTAACATCAATCATGGGGCAAATAAACTTGAACTTGAACTTGAACTTGAACTTTATCTCTGGCTCCGACAACCCATCGGATGCACCCTATCGTTGTCCGAATCTCCAGGACTCGAAGTTAAGTCCACCTTTGTGGAGCTTGGTGCAGGACTTGTATGGTGGCTCCTTTGATCTCATGGCACGAGCCTCCAATGTCCAAACCGACTTGGCTGGTAATCCCCTCCCCTTTTTCTCTAAACGCCCTTAGCCTGCGTCCCCTCCGCCCCAGACTCTCGGCTGTGCCGCATGCTTTCGCGGCTAAAAATTTACTTCTCGCGCCAACAAGACCGCCAGCCACGCAGGTTAAACGTTCTCTGATAAATGCGTTAGGGGTAAATGTGTTTCCGCAATCCCCCGACCTCTACAGTCCGGAGATTTTTGCGAATCCTTACGTTTTCCCGCCGATTTGTCTCATTCCTCAAGTCTTCAAGTACCTTAGCAGTTTGCAGTTGTCTTACACCCTGGTAGTTCCGGACGTCTACCAACGGTGTTTTTGGTGGCCATAATTTGCTGCTATCTGCGTGCTCCTCAAACCGTATGTTGGCCTCCAAAGAGGCCACTGGTGTTCTTCTCCTCCAAGGATCGATTCTCAGACAAAAGGCCAATCCCTTGGGACCTTATGAACACAGTTTACTGCTACTCAGTATATTATCCATTCATCATCCTGTGATCCCAATAAAGTCAAATGATTGGTTCCTCTTGTCCTGTATTTTGTCTCCTTATTTTTTCGTGTCTCCTGTTTCCCAAGTTTTTTCTTTAGGTCACGCGGTTATGTTGCTATTCAGTAATTCCGCTTGCCTTTCCCCTCAGCTCCTTAGTACCTTCCACAAGCCCAGCGGTTATTTATCTTGGCAGTAGCCTGCCCGTCATGTCATGTCATGTGCTTATGCCAACTACTACTTATTTCGATTTTGCCAAATGTGTGGCTACCAAAGGAAGTCAGTCCTTCAGAACCCTGCCTCGTGCTGTATACCTCGCAGCTATTGATGCTCGTTTCGTATCACGTTTTTTTGGTATGGAAGAATCATCACGGTAAAACGGTTGTTCATATCGCTGGTTGCTATAATAATGCCGGTAGCCAGGATTCTACCAAGTGCGCGTGCCCTCAAAGACTCGCGTTTAAAACTATTGACTCTTATATATGAAAGCTTCCCACAATCTTCAGTCCGCTCGGGGGAAGTCAAATATAGATCATATTTGGTTGGAATGGCACTAAATAAATAAATAAAAAATGTGTAGTTTTATGTGCTATAGTGTTTTATTGATTGTGTGACATGCACGGGTAATCTAATTTTTGATAATTTATAATCTTCCATTTGGATGAATGGGAGGTTTAGAAATAAAATAACGGCCAATGAAGGCTTGGCTTTGAGCTGCCTTCCACGCGACTGTTACATGATGTACATTGATTACCAACCGTTCGGTAATCGAACTTAATCGAACCCAGCCCTTGATGTCAAATCATTGATTTGTCAGACCCTGTTGCTCCCTTTATTCCCAAGAGTGAAATGTATGGCAATCAAACTAGGGATAATTTGTATTTCGATCCTGTGGTCAAAGGGATAAATAATCTATATACCTTGAGTTAATTTGGACTGCACAGCCGACTGCAAGCATGGACATACATTAAAGTCAGAATTTAAAGTGTTTCTGACCTGTGCAAGGAATGAAAGTTCACGAATTATCATTTGAGTGTTAAACATAAATCCATGACAGATCCAGATGAACAGATCGATGGGTTATATTTTGCTGGTTATATGGGTGCTATGATTTCTAGTAAAACAACAGTTCTCGGAAGATATCAATCAAATTGGATTTGATGATAGACTGTGTGACACAAACTTGCACAACATTTCTGCTCACACGTGACACTTCACAAACATTTGAGCACTAAATTCGCCGAGAAGATATGTCGCGCTTAGAGGCACCTTCTATCAAGATTGCGGATTCATGCGCATTCGAAGAGCAACTTGCCGACGTTTTCGGCAAATTCCACTTCGCAGTTTCATATAAGTTACAAACGCCATTTGCAGTATAAGCTTTTGTTGCCTAGTAACGGGCACGCCTGCGATTTGATCTGCAAGGTTTCCAAGAATCACTGCAAGGTTTCTGAGAATCGCCGGACGAACGCCGTGTTTTTGCTATGCTACCGGATTTTGGTTTCGATTGGAGTTCGCTCGTCTCTCGATATCTGTAATAAATTGTAGCGCTGTTGTACTGTTTTCCCCACTTTTCCGTCCGAATGATCTGAAACCACCTCGCTTTTGTAGGTAAAATCTTCTTCGCAATATCGGATCGGCGAATTATTTTCAGACACAAGTCTTCGCGTCTACAATGAAAACTAAGTCATATGTTGATCGCACTTTGAGACATTCCTGAGTCGTCTTTCCTTTTCCTGTTGTTGATAACGGATTTAATAAAGCCGGGTTTTTTTTTCACAAATGACCGGCGTATATAAATTCGTTCGATAAACAAACTTGGAGTAAAAATTGTTATTCTTCAGCAGCCGTTCCTGTTTCTACATTTACGTGTACAAAGATTACGTCGAAATCAATGTTATTAAGCAAAGAAAAGGGGGTTTAAAAAAAAAAACGGCCTGGATTAGAACCGAAAAAAAAAAAAAGAAGGACCATAGTAGGATTTGAACTTTCGCCCTCAATCCCGAAGATCAGATTTAAAAGTTAGCGCCTTAAGCCATTAGGCCACGAGCGCGCCGTGTGACGTCATTACTGTCAACCACGATTTCCACAAACAAACAAATAAATAAATAAATAAATAAATAAATAAATATGACCGTAAAGGCCACACGAGAATTGCTCTCGCGTGAGCTCTTGGGGACAGAATTATAAACCCCGCTACGCGAGGAACTAGTAATACGTGACTCGCAGGCCCTCGCGAAGCTTTTGTTGCCTAGTAACGGGCACGCCTGCGATTTGATCTGCAAGCTTTCCAAGAATCGCTGCAAGGTTTCTGAGAATCGCCGGACGAACGCCGTGTTTTTGCTATGCCACCGGATTTTGGTTTCGATTGGAGTTCGCTCGTCTCTCGATATCTGTAATAAATTGTAGCGCTCTTGTACTGTTTTCCCCACTTTTCCGTCCGAATGATCTGAAACCACCTCGCTTTTGTAGGTAAAATCTTCTTCGCAATATCGAATCGGCGAATTATTTTCAGACACAAGTCTTCGCGTCTACAATGAAAACTAAGCCATATGTTGATCGTACTTTGAGAAATGCCTGAGTCGTCTTTCCTTTTCCTGTTGTTGATAATGGATTTAATAAAGCCGGGGTTTTTTCACAAATGACCCGTATATAAATTTGTTCGATAAACAAACTTAGAGTAAAAATTGTTATTCTTCAGCAGCCGTTCCTGTTTCTACATTTACGTGTACAAAGATTACGTCGAAGTCAATGTTATTAAGCAAAGAAAAGGGGGTTAAAAAAAGAACGGCCTGGATTTGAACCGAAAAAAAAAAAAAAAAAAAAGAAGGACCATGTCGGATTTGAACTCACGCCCTCAATCCCGAAGATCAGATTTAAAAGTTAGCGCCTTAAGCCATTAGGCCACGAGCGCGCCGTGTGACGTCATGTCATCCCCCAACTCCACAAACAAACAATTAAATAAATAAATAAATAAATAAATAAATAAATAAATAAACTAGTAATACGTGACTCGCAGGCCCTCGCGAAGCTTTTGTTGCCTAGTAACGGGCACGCCTGCGATTTGATCTGCAAGGTTTCCAAGAATCGCTGCAAGGTTTCTGAGAATCGCCGGACGAACGCCGTGTTTTTGCTATGCCACCGGATTTTGGTTTCGATTGGAGTTCGCTCGTCTCTCGATATCTGTAATAAATTGTAGCGCTCTTGTACTGTTTTCCCCACTTTTCCGTCCGAATGATCTGAAACCACCTCGCTTTTGTAGGTAAAATCTTCTTCGCAATATCGGATCGGCGAATTATTTTCAGACACAAGTCTTCGCGTCTACAATGAAAACTAAGCCATATGTTGATCGTACTTTGAGAAATTCCTGAGTCGTCTTTCCTTTTCCTGTTGTTGATAATGGATTTAATAAAGCCGGGTTTTTATCACAAATGACCCGTATATAAATTTGTTCGATAAACAAACTTGGAGTAAAAATTGTTATTCTTCAGCAGCCGTTCCTGTTTCTACATTTACGTGTACAAAGATTACGTCGAAGTCAATGTTATTAAGCAAAGAAAAGGGGGTTAAAAAAAAAAGGCCTGGATTTGAAGCGAAAAAAAAAAAAAAAAAAAAAAAGAAGGACCATGTCGGATTTGAACTCACGCCCTCAATCCCGAAGATCAGATTTAAAAGTTAGCGCCTTGAGCCATTAGGCCACGAGCGCGCCGTGTGACGTCATGTCATCCCCCAACTCCACAAACAAACAAATAAATAAATAAATATGATCGTAAAGTCCACACGAGAATTGCTCTCGCGTGAGCTCTTGGGGGACAGAATTATAAACCCCGCTACGCGAGGCCTTCGGCCTCGCTTCGCGAGGAATAAATAAATAAATAAATAAATAAATATGACCGTAAAGGCCACACGAGAATTGCTCTCGCGTCAGCTCTTGGGGGACAGAATTATAAACCCCGCTACGCGAGGCCTTCGGCCTCGCTTCGCGAGGAATAAAACTCGCATAAGTGATCGATTTCTTCATAAAAATACAACCGGAGAACTATAACAATTTACCTCCAGAATACAGAATACTAGTAATACGTGACTCGCAGGCCCTCGCGAAGCTTTTGTTGCCTAGTAACGGGCACGCCTGCGATTTGATCTGCAAGGTTTCCAAGAATCGCTGCAAGGTTTCTGAGAATCGCCGGACGAACGCCGTGTTTTTGCTATGCCACCGGATTTTGGTTTCGATTGGAGTTCGCTCGTCTCTCGATATCTGTAATAAATTGTAGCGCTCTTGTACTGTTTACCCCACTTTTCCGTCCGAATGATCTGAAACCACCTCGCTTTTGTAGGTAAAATCTTCTTCGCAATATCGGATCGGCGAATTATTTTCAGACACAAGTCTTCGCGTCTACAATGAAAACTAAGCCATATGTTGATCGTACTTTGAGAAATTCCTGAGTCGTCTTTCCTTTTCCTGTTGTTGATAATGGATTTAATAAAGCCGGGTTTTTTTCACAAATGACCCGTATATAAATTTGTTCGATAAACAAACTTGGAGTAAAAATTGTTATTCTTCAGCAGCCGTTCCTGTTTCTACATTTACGTGTACAAAGATTACGTCGAAGTCAATGTTATTAAGCAAAGAAAAGGGGGTTAAAAAAAAGAACGGCCTGGATTTGAACCGAGAAAAAAAAAAAGAAAAAAAAAAGAAGGACCATGTCGGATTTGAACTCACGCCCTCAATCCCGAAGATCAGATTTAAAAGTTAGCGCCTTAAGCCATTAGGCCACGAGCGCGCCGTGTGACGTCATGTCAACCCCCAACTCCACAAACAAACAATTAAATAAATAAATAAATAAATAAATAAATAAATAAATAAATAAATAAATATGACCGTAAAGGCCACACGAGAATTGCTCTCGCGTCAGCTCTTGGGGGACAGAATTATAAACCCCGCTACGCGAGGCCTTCGGCCTCGCTTCGCGAGGAATTACTTAAAGGATAATTTTCCTTTGTGTTGACCGGAAAATATGGCCGCGACGAACACAAAAGTGGCGTGTATGGTTTAAGCCCGCAGCATTACGTAAATTGTTTTAATCCAGTGCAGCAGTTCCCTATTTACCAGTGTAAAGTTGTGTGACTGTTTTCTTTAGTTGTTACTGTAGGGAATTGGGAAAACTCGGTTATTTGCAGTTAATTTATCTCTTTAAGTCATTCTGCATATTATTCCGCATAATTATGCCATTCCACAAGTCATGCCACATGCCATTCCGCAAACTCATTCCTCCTTTTACCCTCACCGGCCTAAAGTATATCTAAAGATGCGAAAATTGACGAGGGCGAGAATTTGCACAGTTTCGTTCGGCTCCGCGATAACTCTCGCCTTGTCTGGGTCCCAATTGGCATTCGTGATGCCCCTCCTGGGTTGGAATAATAGAGGCACTGCCTTATATTACATCAAGCTGGCCGAAGTTCTTCGTGGGTGCTCTCCTTCAGATACTAGTTTATACTCGGATCTTAACCGTTTAAAAGACTTTGTCTCTGCTTTCTCTCCGTCTTAGTTTCTCTTCCTTTTAGGTTGGGTTTGCGTGTGGGGTTGCTCTCTCTTTGAGGTTGGGCATGTCCCGTGAGGTCCCTTCCAGTGTTTTTAGGGTGATCTTCAACAAGACTGTCGGTACCCAATCTCAACAATAGGTGTGAGCAAGACCGGTGAGAATAGTTTACTATACTAAGGGTGCGTTCGATTGACCTTATTCCGGAATAAGAATATATTCCTTGCCTTTTTTATACGCTTTATCATATTTTATAGTTCTAATTGACCTTTGTTCTATTCGCGTTTTTATCCGTTTCTATTAATTAGGTTGTTAGTTTTAGGTAGTTTGATTTGAGGTAAAGCGCTTTTGAATATGTATAAAATATTAGCGCTATACAAATTTATATATAGAGGATATTACACGGCGGCGCGAAGATATGAATTTTATTTTCGAGTGGTAAAAACAATATTTTACGAATGAGCGCAGCGAATGAGTAAAATATTGTTTTTACCACGAGAAAATAAAATTCATATCTTCAAGCCACCGTGTAATTTTCTTTTTATTATATAGACAAACGACAAAAGCACAAACTTTGTCGCGAAATCTTGCAGTTCGGTGGCTGGACTTTCCGAATTTCTCTCCTTTCGTCTTCACTTGCAAGGTACTCCTTGAATAATTTTAAGTCATATGAAGTTTTCTTCTTCGTGTTAACATTTTTCTACTCCTCAGTAAACGATTTCGTGTTGGCTTCAGTGAATTTCGCGAATCTATCGCTCGCCATTTTTCAACCGGAATTTGGCAGCTTTGCACAAAAAGCCATTCAAAAGCGGGAAATGACGTCATCGATATCCTCACTAGTGAGGATATGGAAAATACGCCACTCGGGTCCCGGATGTAGTTTCGTATGAATTTTACGAGTGGTCTATTTTCCAGTAAAACACTCGTGTCTATATATATAGACACGAGTGTTTTATATATAGACACGAGTGTTTTACTGGAAAATAGACCACTCGTAAAATTCATACGAAACTACATCCGGGACCCGAGTGGCGTATTTTCCATATCCTCACTAGTGAGGATATCGATGACGTCATTTCCCGCTTTTGCATGGCTTTTTGTGCAAAGCTGCCAAACGCCGGTTGAAAAATGGCGAGCGATAGATTAGCTGACACGGAAATCGTTCACTGAGGACGGTAGGAAAATGCTAAAACGAAGAAGAAAACTTCATATGACTTAAAATTATTCAAGGAGTTCCTTGAAAGTGAAGACGAAAGGAGAGAAATTCAAGAAAGTCCAGCCATCGAGTTGCAAGAGTTCGCGGATAAAGTTTGTGCTTTTGTGGTTTGTCTATATAATAAAAAGAAAATTACACGGTGGCTTGAAGATATGAATTTTATTTTCTCGTGGTATTAAAAACAATATTTTACGAATGAGCGCAGCGAATGAGTAAAATATTGTTTTTACCACTCGAAAATAAAATTCATATCTTCGCGCCGCCGTGTAATATCCTCTATTTATTTATTATTCCGGATTATTCCAGAATAGCCATTCCGTTCGTACGTCAATAAAACGATTATTAAGTTTGTGGAATAATGGCCCGCGATTTCCCTGTTGAAAGGACATTCATCTTAAACATTTCCCGAAATATGTTGTGGTCACAGCACTTTCTACATGCGAGTGTCAAGGATTTTCATTTTCCTTCAATCTGCTGAGGTTGTGCGCAAACGTTTTATGTCGTCAAACTCACTGTTATTAGCTCCAACATGCTTTTTTCTTATAATTTACATCTCTGAACAGCTTATATTGTGAAATTAACAGTAAAGTATCTTCTCTGCTCCACAAAAAAAAGCCTTTCCTTCTCTCAACACTTTAGTCAACTCGACGCCATCTTTGTTTCCAGCGGAAGAATGACGTCATTATTCTGGATTATTCAGAGTATTACTTGGAATACATTCGGTGTATTCCGGAATCGGAATAGTGACTCAATCGAACGGATATTCGGGGTTATAATCCATCAAAAAATTTTCTCGCCCACGATTGGTCTAAACCAAGAGAATATGAAGGGTAAGAGAGGTAATGTCCCATACATGGGTCATTTCTATGATAATCCATCTGATGCTATTTTTAGATCAGCTACGCGTTAGTCAATAGCCAATCAAATTACCCTATTTATGACACGTGATATCTTCTCTTTTTTTCTGCGTGGATAGCCGCGCGATCGCGCGTGGAGTACACGTTTCTTTTGCGAAAACAAAATGGCGGAAGATGCGGAGATCCGTTTTGTCGATGAATCTCAGTATGGTAAAGTTGTTTCAGCCACAAAAGCAATGGGAAAACGTTCTCAAAAGAATTCTCCGACATGGCTGATATTAAAAGAACGTCACGAAGATGAACGGTTGAGTTCTACGTTAGAAAGTGACGATAGTGAACTAGACGAAGGGGAAGGAGAAATGTCAGATAATATTATTTGTCCTGACTATAGCACATCTTCCGATGACGGGGAGGTAAAAATAAATATTCCTCCCATAAATGAAAGCCTAGGGCTTCCAAATTTAAACTGACGGCTGACAAACCAGGTGAGAAGCGCAAAGAGTCGAGTTCAAGCCGAGAGCAACCAAAAGTAAAAGATAGTAATCATTCATGATTGCTTGCTTATTACAATTTGCATTTTGACTAAGCATAAGCTTATAGTTTATCCACATTATGTCAATACATTCATATGTGAGCAAGCATGTACATCATCTTGAGAATTAAATAAAGCAATTTCAAAATCTTATATCCCTAAAACTTACAGGATATCAGAGTCTGTACAGTGTAAATAAATTAATTTAATTGCAGTGCTCAAGACTTGATGATTAAATTTATATCATTTCACTTGTGAACTGTTTTACTGAACACACCATTCAAAATTGTCTTTTTAAAATCTTATATATCCCTAAAACTTATCAGTCTGTACAGTATAATTTCACTTTGCAGTGCAGTGCTAAGACTGGATATTATGTTTATGATTAAATTATTATTTCATTTTAATATGTGAACAGTTCCACTGAACACACCATTCAAAATTGCCCTTTCAAAATGTTATATATATCCCTAAAAACGTACCGGATATCAGTCTGTACAGTGTAAATAAATTAATTTCAGTACAGTGTTCAAGATTGGATGTTATGTTGATGATTAACTTATATTATTTCACTTATAAACTGTTTCACTGAACACACCATTCAAATTATTATTTTACTTGTGAACAGATTCACTGAATACACCATTCAAAAATTATTTTCAAAATCTTATATCCCTAAAACAGGATATCAGAGTCCGTACAGTGTAAGTAAATTAATTTCATTGCAGTGCTAATACTGGATATTATGTTTGTGATTGAATTATTATTTCACTTATGAACAGTTTCACTGAACACACCATTCAAAATGTTATATATATATATCCCTACAAACTTACAGGATATCAGAGTATGGACAGTGTAAATAAATTAATTTAATTGCAGTGCTAAGATTGGATATTATTATTTATGATTAAAATATTATTTCACTTGTGAACAGTTTCACTGAACACACCATTCAAAATTTTTAAAAATCTTATATACAGGTTATCAAAGTATATACAATGTAAATAAATAAATTTCATTGCAGTGCTCAAGACTGGATATTATGTTTATGTTTAAATTATTATTTCACTTGTGAAATTTTCACTGAACCGACCATTCAAAATATTAAACTTACAGGATATCAGAGTCTGGAATGTATATTTATCCCTAGATTGAGGTGGATCATTGGGTCCATTATCTGTGAAATAGGCTTTAGTAATATAAACGTCATGATTATGCATACAAAAATAATTCCATTGGGATATTAAGACAGATAATTAAATTTTCATGTGACTATTAAGAGAGGATAAACAATATTAATTATCCTACAAAATGTTAATAGATACACATGAATGTCCACAAATAAATGAATATCCTCAGAATCTGTCATCATGATCCATTTGTGGATGTTAATATAATTTGCAAAATATTTTGGACTGTAATAATACAAGTGGGTTGAAAATAGATTTACTATATGTGACAAATTAGAGGTGGATCGAAGGAAGGTAGTCAACAAGAACAGTGTGCATAACAGAAATAACTCTCAGGTCAGAGAGTTTATTCTTCTCTGCTTTGGCTGGATAAGATTTCTCCTGAAGCAAACCAGAAATGTCCACCGGCCACACAATATCCCCACGTTTTATTAAATCTCTTCTAAGAAAATTGCAGGTATATTATTTGCTCCATAATTTATATGTCCTCATGTTGCTCTGAATACTGCTTTTCAACTGCTGACGATAATGACATAAAGCCGGGCAGATGCTAGATGCTTCCAGATGCTACAAGTTCTATTTCAGAGTGAATTCCCAACTGAAAGCACTGAAAACTCAATCAATCGTTTGGCCAAGAAAATTATTCAAGGTCCGGTTGTCTTCGTTCGTACGATTCCACAAAATTCAAAGCTGAGGATTTCTTCTCCAGTTTTCGCATCAACAGTGTGTGGAGTTTTTCGCTTCCTTTACTGCGGAAGTCTAGGAGATCTTTTTGGTATACTGTTCAGAAAAATAGGAGCTGTGGGCAACAATAAAAGTAAAGTTATTTAAAAGTCGTTTAATTATAGAAAGAGGTTTACTGAAAACTATAAGCTTATTAAGCTTATAAAGTCCACAAGCTTACACGATAAGTTTATGCTATCTCGAACCTATAAAGGATCTATAAGCTTGAATTATCTTACCTTCAGTAAAAAAAAATACTTCACTAGAACATTCTCCTTCACAGAAACTTGTCTCTTCCTTTCTCCGTTCGAATTTGCTTCCACAAACCGAAACGCTTCTGGAGTGTACTCCTCATTTCGCCTTCATGTAAGCACTGCACGAAACACCCACGCAACGCGCGCGAAGACAAATTATCCGAGGTGCACTGGTAACGATAATGATCTAAAAATAGCATCAGATGGATTATCATAGAAATGACCCATGTATGGGACATTACTTCTCTTACCCTTCATATTCTCTTGTCTAAACACGTCACGTGACGCAGCCAAAACTGGGGAATATCCGGGTGATATTCCCCAGTTTTGAAAATTTGCGTTTCACGTTCGCAGGTTCAGTTTTCGTCTCAAATAAATTGCTAAATTAAATAAAACTGATTGTTTTGAACAGACTAGAAATATTTTTGAACGCCAACAGAATTATTTTTATGTTTAACAGCTTGGCCGACCGAGATCTTCCACGGCAAACAGAGCGGCCTTGTGAAAAAATATTTGAAGGATAATAACTACAATAGCCTCCATTTGGCTTCAAAAATATGCTCGGATATTTGTCCTTGGACATTATCTGTTCCTCGAAGCTCACAGTTTTCCTCGAGCTTCGCTCTCGGAAAACTGTTCGCTTCTCGGAACAGATAATGTCCGCGGACAAATATCCGAGCATATTTCCTCGCCAAATGTAGGCTATTGTTTATTTATTCCATTTATTCTCTATTCCGGAATAAGGACAATCAAACGCACCCTAAACTTTCCTTAACAAAGACAGTATAGTTGTAGCTTTTTGTTGCACTCTTCTGTTACAGAGGATTGCAAAATTGTAGTTAGAACGGTTTTCAATTGACTGTCTTAAAGCCAAAACCAAAGCAATTACAATGAACAATTATAACAAAGCCTAAACAACAAAGCAAAGCAATGAGAATACACGTAACCGGCGCCACGTGCGGGAAAACGCGTACGACCAAGTAGCAATTAGTTTTGGTTTTGCATCTGATTGGTTGAGTAGGTGGTACACGGTTTTTAAGCCAATCATAGTAGAGCGCAGTAAAACAAAACTAATTAAAACAACTGCGGATTACTTTCGACAGTAAATTGAAAACGGCTCTAAGCAGCGTAATTTATTGTCCATTGAACTCACCTAGTACAGTTACGAACAGGTTTTCCACATTCTCACCAGTTTTTGCTGACACTTCCATAAACAGATCAAGATTGTTGTCAGCTGCATAAGACTGAGCATCCTAAATAAATAAATTCAGGAAATCAGTATAATATCCCCTGGCCCTTTTGACGAACAAGGCACATGAGTGGGAAGGGGGTCACCAAGTCTTTCTGAGAAATTAATTTACCATTTAGTGACTTCGAGCCGAATTTGGGGCTGACGTACATATGGCAGATATACACAGGGCAGACGAAGACAGGGCGGACATGCACAGGGTGGACGTATACAGCTAGCAGGGCGGACATACACAGGCTAAGTTTGAGTTGAGTTGACATAAAGTTGACTTTGGCAGTACAGTCAATTGTCTCTAAGACGGACACCGTCGGGACCTGAGCACCAACTGTCCGTCTGAGAGAGGTGTGTGCTTTAGAGAGAGTCGACCATTTGCGAATGCATGGCCAAGGAAATCAAATCAGGAAACAGGAAATGACAATTTAAAAGTTCACCTAAAAGACCTAGGACATAATTTTTTTACTATTATTGGACCATAGTTTCATTTTCTTTTCCATGTGGTGTTTAAAAGTAAAAAGTGACAACTAATGGAATCCACAGGGTTTTTAGGATACAGATGTTATTTAACTAGTAATACGTGACTCGCAGGTCCTCGTAAAGCTGGGGTGGGGATTACTACGATTATCAGTTGAGTCAGGCGCGCGGGAAGTTTGGTGTCAATGTTTTCACGTTAAAACTACGTTGTTGCCATGAGCAACTGGCTAGGTTTCTAATGGTAACCCAGACTTTCTGTCTGTTACTGACGTCAATGGTAACAAAGCGTCAGCGACACACAGGTTACCATTGGAAACTAAGTCAGTTGCTCATGGTAACAACGTAGTTTTAACCTGTAAACCTTGTCACCAAACTTCCATCGCGCCTTAGTCAACTGATAATCGTAGTAATTATTTGTGGGGTGAGAGGGTGATAACCAGGCTTTAGAGATCGACTGGAGTTCGCTAGTCTCCCGACATCTGCATGTGCGCCTTTCCTGTTCACGATCTTGTTTTCGACTGTTCAACGAGGGAAGGAGAATCGACGACCGCCGTGTTATCGCCATCGCTGATACCGGATTTCTTAAAGCCTTTTTGTTTTTGCCCCCAAATGTCTAGCCTGTTCCAGGCGTTCGGGTAGTGGGGGAGCGACGCGAAAAGACGCGCGAATTTCCTCGCCGCTCTTCGCGCGTCCTTTCGCGTCGCTCCCCCACTATCCGAACGCCTGGAACAGGCTACAAATGTCCTGCACTAACGTCCAAATTTTTACTCTCCTTACCCCCTCCCCCCAAAACATCCAGTGGAGAGAGGAGAGAAAATTATATTAATAACAGAAATACCGTAAAAGCTCTATTTAGCCCCCCAGCCCCCCCCCCCCCCCCCCTTTGGGATTCAAATTCAATGAAATTAGCCCCCCGACATTGCATTTGTGAGCTAGTGGTGTAATAGTAAAGTTTGAATACTTGATGGGTATTTTTTCGAAAATTTATGATTTGAAATAAGCCCCCCCCCCCCCCTCTCTATTAAGCCCCCTCTCTAATAAGCCCCCTTCTTGGGGCCTGAAATTAAATAAGCCCCCGGGGGCTTAATAGAGCTTTTACGGTATCTACCTGTAAAATTCTCAGGAAAAAGTTAATTTTAAATCAAACAAAACTCTCGCCACTCTCTAAAATCATAATCTTTCGCATGCACGTGGCACTGCGAGCGACTGACTTTCAGCAGCAAGACGAGTTGTGTGACACCGCTTAGAACATTTCCTGAATTTTCGACGAATTTGCATCAATTAATTTCAGGCAAAGAACTTTCAATGAAAACCCTTTCCTTTCCTTGTTATTTTAAAGTTAAACAATATTTTATTTTTTCAACGTCGTGAATAAGCCACGAATATTTTGACTGGGAAGCATATCAAATCGAATTGAAGGTGTTCTCAGATTTCAAATTGCGGCGTAGGTAGATCTACAATGTTAACACGATCTACAGTCGAAGCTCCCGTAAGTGGACTCCCTCGGAAAGCAGAAAAAGTGTCCGCAACAGGAGCTGGCCGCTTACGGGAATGATTCTCGTAAGCGGCCACTAGCAGTATAAGGGATAGTAGGTGGCCACTTACGAGAGTTTGTACCGCTCACACTAAAACAGTATCAATGCAAAAAAATACTCGAATGAAATGAATGTTTGTTTTATTGTCTTGGGCAATGCCGATCGTGGCAAAAAACTGTATACCTTAATTGGTGCAACGAACAAATAACAGTCTCACTGCAACAAAATGCAGTGATGTAGTTCCGTCACAAATGTTAATGAATATCAGCTGGGTCAGTAAGGCCTAAGACTGAGGCTAATAGGATTGTTCCTTTGGGGTGTCCGCTTACAGGAGCTTAGAAACAAAAGAAAAATCCAAATTGTACCCCTCGAAAGCGGCCGCTTACGGGAATGTGTAAATACAGAGTTTGTATGAGAGTTCAAACAGGGTTTTGTCAAGGCGGCCGTAAGTAGAGCTTTTCTGCCTACGAGAGTGTCCACTCAAAGAGCTTCGACTGTACTAATACATTCTAGCGCTCAATAGATTGTTGAAGCCAAGTTAGTTTCGGAAATTGATGGACTACTTTCCCCAATTTTCCGTCGAATGAAACCACCTCGCTTTTGTAGCTCAAATCTTCTCTTGTCATTTTTGCATTCAGCCACGTCTGATCATTCAGAATATCGGCGAATTATTTTTAGACGCAAGTCGTCAAATAAGCTGTGAAAGGGCAATGAAAACTAAGCCATATGCCGTTATTAATCGCCCTAAATAAATCGTACTTTGAAAAATTTTTGATTAGTTGTTCCTGTTTCTGTCGACATTGTTTTTTTGACGGCTGAATTAAGTTGAAGTCAGTGTAATTATCCCCCAAGAAAATAAAAAAGGAAAAAAACAAAAATCCCACCCTAACCACGGTGCCGCTAATCAGATATTAGGCCACGAGCGCGCCGTGTGATGTCATTTCCTCCACACACACAAAGGGAGAAATATGACCGTAAATTCCACACGAGACTTGATCCCGCCTGAGCTCCTTGACAGACAAAATCATAAACCTTGCACGCTCGGCCACATAATAGATGTGTCTGCTTATGGGAGGTTAAAAATGTAGTGTTTGTATGTGGCTGAGTTACTGCTTCTGGGAGGTGTCCGTTAGCGGAGGTTTGACTGTATGCATCTTTATGATACGTCATACATATAACTGAATTTCAACAAATCCAATTTGAGACGCTTTTCTGCATCAGGCCGTTCTTCAACCATCGGCTGTTGGAGTTATTTTTCTGTTCATGCAGGTCAAGTGACGTACAAATATGGTTGTGACTCAAAAAAATTTTGCCTATGACCAAACAGCTTATCTCTGGAAGTTAAGGATCTCTACAGCCAGAAACGTTGGTTTATGTCAGAAGCCTTTCTTAGAAACAGGTGTGGTAGTTGAAATATTAATATTGACCTGACCCTCCTTAACTGATATACTAGACATGATATAAACCTACAGCGTAGTACATGCACAAATTACCTCATATTTCACCTCCCTTCCGCTTACTAAATCTGCTTTATTCCCTGCAAGTGCGATGAAAATGTTTCGTCTGGTCTGTTCCTGAAGCGTTTTAACCCAAGTCTTTGCTTTTTCGAATGTACGTTGATTTGTTATATCATACACAACAATAGCAGCATGTATTATGCCGCGGAGCCACATTAAACGTTCAATTCTTTCATGGCCAGGAGTGTCCCATACATCAAGCCTCATTTCCATGTCATGATCCAGAGGTACCATCTTAGTCCTAAGTGAAGCTGAAAATAGATAAATTAAGGCAAACAAATTTTAGTCATTATTATTTCAACTATGTGGTGAGAAAATAAATTAAACTTGTACAATTTTACTGCGCCTTTCAATAACATGCGAACTCTGAAGTTCAAAACCCAACTAACGATTGGGTTTTTCACTGCCGTCAATCATAATTATGACAACAATCAATGGACCTGAAAAAGAAAAAAACAAACAAACAAAATGGATCGAAATCTACCAATCACAACCCATGGACATGACCTTTTGAACCCGTTGAAGTGAACTTCTGTTTCCTGAGACATCCACTATGTTATGGAAAGACCCAGTAATGGATCTGTCTGAAAAAAAAACTTCAAACTTCTCACCTCCTACAGTGGCGATATACTGTTCGGGAAACAGTCCTTTAACATATCTGTTCATCAAGCATGATTTCCCAACACAAGTATCACCTGTTCAATGAAACAATAAAAAAAGTTTGAGCATGACCACTTATCTGTTGTAACATGGGTCAAACAGAAATTAAGTGATCAACAAGATTGATGTCCAAGCATGTTGTCAT
Organism: Desmophyllum pertusum; assembly: GCA_029204205.1. Taxonomy (NCBI): domain Eukaryota; kingdom Metazoa; phylum Cnidaria; class Anthozoa; order Scleractinia; family Caryophylliidae; genus Desmophyllum; species Desmophyllum pertusum. Next base: position 1,471,869 of record MU825884.1, on the reverse strand, counting down.
GGGGGAGACGCGGAGGAGTATAGCCAATGGTTAGAGCTTCAGACATGGATCGAGCGGTCTGGGTTCGAGTGCAGACCGGAGTCACTGTATTGTGCTCTTTACACTCACAGTGCCTCTCTCCACCCAGGAGTATAATAATGGTACCAGCGAATTGTCTGGGAAACCTGATAAAAATGCTGCCAGGGGGTTCCAGGACAGTATAGAGATACATGTACTCCTAGTCGCTTCATGTTATGAAACCTGGAGTTAAGCACAGGCCTGTTCGATAAGCCACTTAGGCTTGTAGAAGGACTTTAACTTGTCTTGTAAGACACTTTACTCTCACAGAGCCTCTCTGCATCTGGGAAGCCTGAAAAAATGCCTGCCTAACTTCTTTGTCTAGCGATTCCTGATGGTCATAGAAGAACCCAATTTTTTTGCAGCCGCAAGAAGCAAAGCAGTCATTTTTTTTCTGAAGGATTTTGTACTTTTCTTCACCATTTCTGCTTTTGACAATGATAATGGACTGACTTAGTCAGTCTCGTTTTTCCTTTTGTATGACATCAAAACAAGGTTTTTAAGGATTGGGGAACAAGCTAATACAAAATTTGGGGACAAAACATTTGTAAAGAGAAAGATTGTAAATGTTGGGTTGAATGTTGTAAATAAACTGTATTCAGTTTGTCATGAGCATGGGATTACAAAGAAAAAATTCTAAAAAAGTTATCCTGTCAAGAGTCAGAATTGTTTCTTTGTGGTCCCATGCTCATGACAAACTGAATACAGTATTCACAAAAACATTTGTAATATACACAGCAGGTAAGTAAAGTACTAAATAATAATAATATATTATTATATATACCAAAGTGGCCCACCCTCACCACTATAGCTTATCCTGGTTTCCGTAGTAAATATTGCTACTCCCGATCCCCTGGATGGAATTGCTACAATCTTGGACGGAATAAATAAGGAATGAAACCACCCCTCCCCACCAAACCAAGGACGAATTTGCGCTAAAACCAAAATGTGCCATTTTTTCTTTCATTGAAATACGGGGAGGTGTGGTATTAATTTTCCATTTTAAATTGTCCAAGATTCAGTATACAGGGTTTCAACGTCACAAAACAAAGGGAGCCAATAATTGAAAGGTCAAATCCACCAACACATTTTTCACGATATATAATATATCAATCAGGTGTCTGACACAGTCACGCGTGTCAGTGTCATTAATATTTGAGTTACTCTTCAACATACAATTTGAACTATGTTTAAATGATACTCAGTGACGTGTACATTTCAGTGATGGTTTACGATACATTTCATATGATTTAAAGTGTATATGACAGATATTTGTTTGTTTGCTTGTTAAAATCTAGTACATTATAGTGTCCTGATAATAATTATTATGAACCGCAAATTTTTTTCGATTGCAATTTTTCTTTACCGATTTTAATTTAGCGCTTCAAAAACGTGAAATTTTAATTCCGGTTGGACAATGACCGAGCAAAGGAGACCTGGTGTGAGTTTTTTCCTGTGACGTCATTTCGAGAACACAACTCGGAGTCAAGTCCCAATTGCCTTTAGTTATTATCTTAGGAGTTTCTGTACATAATGTTGCAGCGAAAAAATGGTACAGAGATGTGTTGTAGGTTATTTTCAAAACAGTTTATGACGATTTATGCAATCAATTAAATAAACACTGACTAAATGCCTATTATTTTACTGTCCCTGCTCCAAACCGTGGTAAATCGTTGGAAACAGCTTGTAAATTGACGCAATTTATATCTTTGTAGATGAAAATTGTGTTAGATTCTTTAGTACGGCGCAGCGTGAAAGTCATGAGTGACACTCTCTGATCTATATTACATGCCAATTTTCTTGGGTTCGACACCCGGTTATTCCTTCTTTTTTTTTCTTCTTTTTTTCCCGTAACTTTTTTGTATTTGTTCAGTTATTGAACGTGCAAATTCAGTTTTAACTTTCTGACATATGATCTATAAAGCTATGTGACTGGCACCCTTTCAACTTTAGTGGGGAAGGAATAAAATGAGAAATGAAACCTGACCCCTCCCCCCAAACCAAGGATGAATTCGTGCTAAAACCAAAACGTGCCATTTTTTTTCATTCATTGAAATGAGGGGAGGTCTAGGCCAGGGGTGGTCTTAATTTTTCATTTAAAAATAAATTGTCCAAGATTGTAGTCTAGAATGCAAGTTATCCTCCAGCATTGTGTTAAGTAATATGTTCTAACATAACAGTTTACTGCTTTGCTGTTTAAAACCATTAATTCCTGGCTAATGCATGTGTCTCACAGCCCAGAAACACAACACAATGACCAAGATCAGTGCTTGTACCAGGACTGCTTGATCTGGAGTCCAACATGCATTCATGCAAACCATTTGGCCACTGCTTACGTGCAATCCCACCATTTCAAATTTAAACTAATTATATAAATAACTACAGTCAACTCTCTCGCGGACAGCACTGTAAGGCGGACACCTCCCTACGGCGGACATGAATGGCTGGTCCCGGCCGAATTTCATTTGTTTGTCTGTAACTAAACTCTCTTTAAGGCAGACACCTCTCTAAGGTAGACAGCAGACACTTTTTTAGCAAAATTCTGGTGAAAAATACCTCTCAATGCGGACACTAGAAGTGCATTTTTTTGCACATGCAATCAATAGATTATAGGCCGTATATTATTTCAAATTGACCTACCACAGCAATAATAATCTCAAACTGATCTGATTACAAGAAAAGGTACTGTTTATTGTATAATTGTATAATCTTTGTGAACAGAAGCCAAGAAAGGGACTGACGTCACGGGTTTCTATAGTGTCAAGTTACATTAACTCTTTATAAGGCAGACACCTCTCTAAGGCGGACAGCTAGAGCTGGTCCCGAGGGTGTCCGCTTTAGAGAGAGTTGACTGTATTTATAACAATATATAATTTTTATGTACCATCATGCAGTGGCAGATCTAGAGGGAGGGGCCTGGGGCCCCTCCTTGTGGAGGAAAATACTTACTAGGCCCAAAGTGCCGAAAATTTTTCAGGCCCTCAACCAAATTTAAGGCCCGTTTTTTGGGCCCCCACCTTATAAACAGCTCTGGATCTGCCACTGTCATTATTTGCAAACCACACCATATAACACTCACCCAAAAGTACCACTTGAAATTCTTCATATACATGTATCAATCTGTCAAGAAACTTGATAGTGCTAGATCTTGTGTCATCTCTGAGCTTGGAACAATTTCACCATCAAAAGATACTCGATGAGTTGTCAGGATGAAATGTTGTCACAGCTGCATGACCGGCACACCTAGAAATACCAATAACATTCTGTTGATTAAAGCTTTTTGGGAAAATAACCATAATAAAAGCTTCCTTATCATCACAATCAGCCTACATTTTAACACCTTTGCCAACAGACTTGTACATTTTTTTGTATTAGTGCGCTCTAAAGGAAACTAACCATCTGTAGATACTTATATACATGTACTCCACTAACCCCGGAAGAAGTGATGACCATGTACTAGGTAATTAATTATAAATAGGAAACATTTAGCTGAGTGACAAAGTGCAACACAAGTTTCATTTTGAAACAACCAGATAATAGTCATAAATGCGATCCTTCAAGTTGAAAGATAAAAAATGTATTTTTTTATCTATTTAGTAGGGCTCAGGGGCAAAAATGTCCCCTTGGTTTTTTGGAAACAAAAGAAACAAAAGGAATGGATTAACCAATTCAAGCTAGGGGACGTTTTTGCCCGGACCCCTTTGATTATAGTTTCAATTACTTGAAAATCAGTTTTTAAAAAAAGGCAAGCCAGAGCTCAGGTTTGGACCAACTCTGGTTTGGCCAGCTCAGTGTTATTATAAACTTAAAAAAGAATTATCATCAAAAAAGAATTTTGAACAGAAATGTGTTTAATCTTGTAAAATAATAAATAAGCTTAAAGTATTTACATACATGCATGTTACATGCATGGAAAATAATGAAATTTGACACAAATAATGATTAAAATAATTATTATGATTAAAATATATTTGAAACACATTAATTATTTGTATATATGTGAGCAGCTGCAGTCTGACCTACATTACTATTAAAGACATGTTTGTTGGGACAGATTTGCTCCCCCCTGCCCTCTCAATATTGAGAGGGCAGGCAGGGGGTCTGAACTTCCCACTTTGACTTCCTGTACCTTGTCAGCAGTGGTCAGTGGCGAATCCAGACCTGTTTATAAGGAGGGGCCGAAAAACTGTCCGGCCCCTCGGGACTTCAATTTAGGTAGGGGTCCAAGAACATTTGTCACAGTTCCTCCCACCACATTGGGAATCTTGATACCTGCCCTCTCTTCTTCCCCCAACTCCCGTAGACTTCCCCTCCCCTTTACACCCCCTCCCCCTGTCTCTCCCCCCCCCCCCCCCCCCACATGTTGGTCTGCAAAATTTCATAACAAAATACAGTAGAACCCCGCTAACTTTTCTAGCTCCCCGCTATCTCGAACTCAAACCCATTCCCCTTGTTTTTCAGTCATTTACTATCGGCTAACTCGAACCCCTGCTATCTCAAACTATTTTTTGTTTCCCTAGCGGGGTTCTACTGTAGCAAGAAACAACGTAAAGAGAGTGTTGTTGTTGCCTAGTAACGATCGATACAATGTGTATAAACTTCAAATTCTCCATATAAATTTGATCGAACATTTTGACGCCGGTATATTTTATGTTGAAATTAGTGTTAATTTAACCCCCCAAAAAAGAAAAAAAATCCCAGGCGTCGAATTCTCGCCCCCAGTCGCGAAGTTCAGATTTAAAGGTTAGCGCCTTATCAATTAGGCCACGAGGGTCCCCCGTGTGTCAAGGGCATAACTTGTAGCCTGGGGTTTGTTGTTGTTGCTAGCTAGTAATGGCCACATTTCTTCGTCAGAAAGAAAGAAATATGACCCAAAGTCTACACGAGAATTGACCCGTCTAAGCGGCTTGTCGGACAAAATTATAAACCTCGCTCTGTGAGGAATAAGACATAGTTAATAATAAACCTGTTAAGGTCTCTCAATGTGTAATTGTTATGATTTTTAGCCTTGATCGATCAATTAAACTTGCTACATCCGTAGCTAGATTTATCCAATATATTTCGCATTCTTCAGTTATTTGCAGGTTGATGTTAGTAATTAAAACTAATGGTCTTGTTTGCACATGCCTCGACATAAGCCAAAACTATGAAAGGAATGTATATTTAGATAAATTGGAAATTCCTCTGGGGTGGAGATGGGTGGTTCAAACCAAAACCCTTCCGTGGGGGAGGTATGGATATTTTCTGGAACCACACAATAGAATAAGATAAAGTTGAAAGTTTAAAATCCGAGCTTTGTTAGAATATATGAGTGTTCTAATTTTTAGTATATTGGAAAATATTAAGGAAAATTGGTATGCTATACCAATTGACTCTGATATATTTAAGACGATTTCCGCTGGACGTTAGAGCAAAAAGTGCAAAAAATTAAGTTACCAAAAAAATACTCATAGCACGGTAACATTTTGAATACAGTTAGGAAGAAATTATCTATCAATTAGCTCCCAAGCTGACCCCGCGAGAGAAGTCATTACATATTTTAATTAAAAAGACGCTTCATGTCAGTTCAAAACAAAATGGCGTGCGTTTTTATCATTTTTTACAAAGTTCAACATTAATTTTCTCGAGAATGCTTGAGAATTTAATTGCGGGGTCACTTGGAGAAGTGAATTAAAGTGATATGTTTCAAATAGTATTCAAAATGTTACCGTGCTATGAGTAGTTTTTTAGTAATTAATTTTTGCACTTATTGCTCGAACGTTGAGCGGAATCCGTCTTAATTAGCTCTTTAAAAATCATTACCACCAAAAAATAATTTTGAATGTCAGAAATAAGCCCAGCACTCATTATTGGATATTTTACGGAATGAGTTTTATCTTGTTAAAACAAATAATAATAAAAAAGTTTTTACATGTTATATGCATGGAAAATAAAGAAATATGACACAAATATGATTTAAGTAATTACAGTAGAACCTCTCCTTACGGACACCTCTCTAATACGGACACCTGTCTATATTTTACGGACAGCTCCCTTGGTCCCGGCAAAATGCCCATATATAAAGGAAACCTCTATAATACAGACCCTCTCAAATACGGATAACGGACACCAAATCTCGGCCCAAGAGAGCAAATTCATATAAACTTATCCTCTTAATTATTACGGACCGAGTTCATTTCAATACAATTTCCTCTTTGTGATTACAGGTCAAAGTAAATTTGTATTGTACCATTATTGTACCATTGTCCATACAAATATATTAAAGTAGCATTTGTTTTCAATCAGTTTATCAACATGTTATTGGCATTATCATCAACATTTCTTATCGTCGGGAACCTTTAAAAAGTGACGTAATATCCATGAACTCTAATACGGACACCCGGGGTGGGAGGGACTCCCATATAAAAGTGACGGGGGTGATCGCAGTACCTTTTAGGGGTTAAAATTCGTGGTTTGGTACCGCTTAGGGTGTTAAAATCTAAAATGTCCACCGTTAGAGTTATTCCGTTACCTTTTAGGATTAGCATTAGAATTAGAATTTTAGAATTACAAATGTAATTCCTAATTAACCGGGCGTGGGCCTAGGGCCCTGCCCGGTTAATAAAATAGCTTCTGTTTTTTTTTTTGTCGTGATTCACCTTATACCTCTACTCCGCCAAAGTGCTAGGAGGAGAGCTAGGGGAGAGTATAAATATATATATTCGCCTTGTGAAAAATTTTCTCGGGGAAGAACGAAGCCCAGACTCGAGAGAGCGGCGAAAATCGAGCCTATGTACATGTGAAAGTTGGACTGGTCCAAATAAATATTAATTTAGGATCGCATAAACACATCAGAGCGGCATACAGATTTCGCAATGTCGGTGAGTTTGACTCGTCAAAATATGAAATCATTGTACTCACTACCGGGTGGACCGGCACTAGAAGCGCCATTAGATCAAATTTTTTATCAAGGCTACGTTACATTTCGCCAGGGTCATGAATATTGTCCTGTTTGTTTTGTGTGAAATACATTTCTTTTCCGTAAAAGAAAACAGAAACGTGCTCAGACTCGCAGATTTATGTAAACAGAAACTTGCTGAGACGTGCAGATTTATATTTGGACGATTACGTCATAGGGGCACGTCGAATCGGGACTTGAAGAGATTGTCTGTGAGTTGCGTACGTACATCACTTACTAGAAGCGCCATTAGATCAAATTTTTTATCAAGCTACGTTACATTTCGCCAGGGTCATGAATATTGTCCTGTTTGTTTTGTGTGAAATACATTTCTTTTCCGTAAAGGAAAACAGAAACTTGTTCAGACTCGCATATTTATGTAAACAGAAACTTGCTGAGACATGCAGATTTATATTTGGACATTTACGTCATAGGGTCACGTCGAATCGTGACTTGACTTGTCTGTGAGTTGCGTACGTACATCACATACACTGGAAGCACCATTAGATCAAATTTTTTTTATCAAGTTACGTTACATTTCGCCAGGGTCATCCTTTGCCTAAATGATATTTTATGAACATTGTCCTGTTAAATAATTGTCATTTTGTGTGAAATAATATCTTTTCCGTATATTTTCTGAGAAAAACAGAAACTTTATAAATAAGGACGATTACGTCATGGGGTCACATAAGTCACGTCTAACCGTGACTTGAAGATAAACCAGGGTCGCCGTTAGGTCAAATTTCATATCAAGCTATTACTTTTGATTTGAACATGAATACTCTGCTGTTTATTTAGTGTGAAATACTTTGTCGTGTTGGTGCAACATTTCACTTCCTTGTACACAGAATATTTATAAATAACAACCATTACGTCACAATATCACATTTTGACTCACGCAATTTGTCGAACTGTGACTAGAATAGCTGCGAATGATGATGGTGCAACGCGGAACGTCTGCGATTCATTGGTTCAACAACGATTCGTACCTATGTTGTCGTGTTTTTTCCTCTTATTCAACTCTGGCTTTATATTGAGGAATGATCTTCAAAGACTGCTCAGAGGCAAGAAAATTCAGTTACAGTAGGCACTATACGCAAACATCAGACTTCAGCGTGACTGCCGTGACTAATCTGATAGATTTCAAGCAAGAAAGCAAGTAAAACTGCTTTCTTGCTTGATAAGAAAAAGCCCGGTTATATTTTCTTCGAAAATTATTGTTTTTAATATAGTAGGTCCACATCAGCCCTTTGGCTGCCTTTTTTACCAACCTACTCATCAAATAAAGTATGTATGTATGTATGTAGGGTATTAAGCTGTAAAAAATATATGACAGGGACCAGTTTTGTCTTAGAATTGGTACCTCTTACTGTTAGGGATGAAAATGAATTCGAGCCACACCCACAAAACGAGGTTTGGTACCTTTTAGGGGTTCTTTTCAAAATTTCCGGCGATCACCCCGGTCACTTTTATATGGGAGTCCCCCCCCCCCCCGGGACTGACACCTCTCTAATACAGACCTTTTATACCTGCCAACTTTTCCTGAGTAAAATGTGTGAGATTTTTGTCTTCAGAGTACTTGGATTTCCGAAGATGTTCCGATGATTACCGGAACGTTTCCGAAGACATCCGAAGAATGATTTGAAGATTTCCGAATGTTAACGAAGAGTTCGTATCCAGTTCCACAATGCGTTCGGACACGGCTTGGAGGATTCAAACACAACATATAGCGTTATTTATAGGACTATGTTTCCTCACATTGGTTCAAGTTTACCAATTTTTTCAGCCAGGCGTGAGAAATTGGTTTGTAAGCGTGAGCTGGCATGAGATCGAAGTTTTCGACCGGCAGGCATGAGAATCATGCCTAAGGCGTGCGCGTGAGAGTTGGCAGGTATAACATTTTGCTCTGACTCTTCGGTGTCCATAATAGAGAGGTTCAACTGTACACTAATAATTAAGCAAATCTGATTGAGCAGTAGATTAATTAGCCCCAGAACTCAGGTATATATATGTTAGTGATAGCTGGGAGGTGCAAAGGCCTTGTTGGGGTTTGAAATTACCGATTTGGGAACTGACTTGAGGGTTAGAAATTTTCTGGTGGATTTTTTGGGTAGAAAAATTTTGGCAGGGCATTCTCTTGATTTTTATTTTTTACTTTATTTTTATGCAGAGAAAAAAGGGACTTTTGGGGGCCTACATTCTGGGCCACTGGACTTTTCTTGGGTCTAGTTTTAGCCTAATATAATGGGAATTTGGCCTCATCACATGTACACCTCCCCAGCATTAATATACCTGGGTACCCCCCTGGGAGATCAGCTACAATCAAAGACACTTCTATTCTCCCCTGCCCTGTCAGTGTCAGTTTGCAATATATCATATTACAGTCAAAAGAACTCAAGCGTTCCTGCCAAGCTAGAATGGGGATGGAAAGAGATGCCATTAATCAAATCAACATTCGAGTATTGGATTGAGTCTTGTTTTGAATTTTCGATTCTTCATTTGAAGAATGGATTATTGAAATGATTAATGAAATCAAATTTGCATAATGAACTCATTAATCCCGGATTAATGCATGCATTCTTGGCAGGAAAACGCTTGAGCTGTTTTGACTGTAACAGAATATTCAATATCAAGAAACTAAACGACGTACATTGAGAGGGAAAAAAGAGAACGAGAACGAAAATATCAACATTGTGTAAAGTGTCCCAGTAATTGTGTCTCTGATTGTAGCTCTCTGTTCCTCATAATCCCTCAAGAGCTAACAGACTTACCTTTCGATTAAACCGTTCATGTGTGTCTTGCAAAGCAGTCGTCCTGGAAAGCAACAAGCTGAATTTTGACCAACAATTGAGTCGAGTGTGCGCCCGATTGTTTGCACTAACGTCCTTTAACACTTTATCTACATCAAACACCTCTTACCTTAGGAAAAGACAAACTTTCGTTCAAAGAAACACGAACATATTTATGTACTGCCGATTCATAAACAACTTCCTGCATTAAAATACTGCGTATAATTGCACGGCTTAGCTGCCTGGCCCCCTATCTCCCGCCCCACCCGTTGAAGTCACGCGATCGAGCAGGGCCATCTCCGCTTTCAAGATGGCGGGTGGGCGCGAAGTAGACCCTGGCGAAGAGCAGGTCACGTGAATCCAAAAATATTGGAGATTTTGATTGTTTCAAAATGGCGGCGGGCTCGCGATTCGTTAATTTTAATTTGTGGTCACCTGCTCTTCGCCAGGGTCTTTAGACTACGAGTGGAGTAGTCCCTAATTTTTCTCAGATCGAGCGGGCGGGGGCGCGCAAAGCGCGTGGAAATATCCTCGCGCGAGAAAACGCGACGCAAAGAGGCGCGAAAAATGAGGGTCCCTCATTTTTAGGGACTACTCGTAGTCTACAGGGTCTTCTTCGCGCCCACCCACCATCTTCAAAGCGGAGGTTGCAATTTCGGTCCCCCTAGTGAGAAGCGTTGCATGACGACTCGCACAAACAAGTTGGAGTTTCGCTTTGCAAACCTATTTATAACATTACTAACAGATCCATCCCCGGGGAACCATCCCTATAAACCATCTACACTGAATTGGTCTATTAGCAGTTAGCCTCCCCTTCCCTTCCCTTCCCTCTCCATCCCATCCCACATTCCAGTACCTTTGAAGGTATTGAGGAGAAAAAAAGTATGACTTCAACTTGGGGAACTTGTAATTTGAGCCACACCCACTAAAACATAATTTAGAGGTTCTTTTCAAAATTTCCAACAATCACCCCCCTCACTTTTAGAAGGTGGAAAATGTGTCTGAAATAGTGTAACCACCCCTTTCTGTAAGAGCTCAATCAGAAGAGTGGGAGGGATAGCTACTTCCCATACATTCTCTTAAATCAAATCCAAACCATGCTCTCACAACTTGCAAAGGAATCATCACAACTTTAGCCAGCGGATTCATCATCTGCACGTGCGTAGAAGTTGTGTAAAGCCAGAAGAAAAGCTAGAAAAACATGGCGGCTGGCGATGGAAGTGCGTACTGATGTATAAATGATTATTGTATTTTTTTCACCTTGTGATCCTTTAAACCAGATAAACTTCTTCCTCGAGTTTTTCGTTTTTCAACCACGGCGGCGACGGCAACGAGAACGTTACAAAACAACAGGTTTAATTAGTAGTACAATATTCTGCACGTGTGTTTTGCATATTTCTTTGCCGTCCCATGCAAAACAAAACGCACGTGCGTTTTGCATTTACATTTTTTTTGCCTTCCTATGCAAAACAAAAAAATCAAATGTCCAAATTTAAGGCATTATGGAGAACGTGAACACGCGATGGTTAATTTTCTCTATCTGGACTTGAACTCACCAATTCAGCTCCTGGAAAGTTCAGCCACGCATTGGACAAATTGAACGTGTTGGAATAATCGCGAAATAGTTTATAGGAACGTTAATTCATTTTTTAAGGAATTTCGCGAACGAAAAGAAGCACACCGCTGACCAAAACGAAATTGATCGCTTTGCAAGTTGTGAGAGCATGGTTTCTCGGTCCCAGGCCCTGTCTCTATCCCCCCTCACCCCCCACCCCCCCCCCCCCCCCCTCCCCCCTCCAAGCTCAATTTATCGTTAATCTGTTAGAAGAAAAACAAAACAAAAATCGATCACATTTAGCATATATTTTATTTTATTTTAAAATAACAAGGTCAGGATTATCGCACCTTTTAACTTCATTATAACAGGTTTGTATATATTTTCTTCGCGTTAATTTATTAACTTTATTGTCAATCTTGAAATAGAGGCCTTGTTAAGAATCTAACAGCCCTCTGTCCACGTTTAGTTTTGGGCCCAGACTTCGCCTCGCCTTGTTTTGTCAGCGCTAGATACCAGTCAGGATTTAACATGGACTGATAAGAATTGTACTTGGCCTCAAAAATCTCTTTGAAGACGCACTCTGGCCGAGATGGACAATTCTGCGAAATAATAAAAAACACGATACTAGTATAAACTGCGTAACGCCTTGAAATAAACGTTGATAAATGAATTTTTTGGTGCTTTATGAAGTGTAATAAACGACCGACGTTTCGACATTACTGCCTTCTTCAGGGCAACAAAAACTTGTCTTTTATTTTTATTTCATATAGCGCCAAAACATTTCATTTATAACACGTTAATACTCTCTTACTACTTCATGTAATACAAGACAGGTGTCCTTACTACTTACTGTGGTATATAACTCCCCCTTTGCATTCATCCCGATGTATTTTCCCGATGCTTTTCCTTTTAGCATGACTTCAGCTGTTTCAACAGACTCCATTACAATAGAAGCTATTAAGAGTGAGATAAAATATCTGGTCAATAGCAGTTGATAACTGGCCAATAGCTCTTCACGAGCGTTCTCAGACTCATGAATAAATGACTTCGTCTCGGTCCATAAACACGCAAAAAAAAGAACATGGCCAATATCCCGCCATCTTGACCTCGTGCTTGGCCAATAACCCATATGTCCTGTGCCAGTTTTTATAGTGAGACGTATAACCAGACGCACTAAAAAACTTGCCCAAGTTCGTCCAGACGGACTGTGCGTCTCTGGTATAAAAACGACCATTTCCTTTACGTTATCATAAATTGGGTCGTGGTTTTCTTTTTCGTGTCTCGCTGAACAACGACAGTGCTATTTTTTGAATAATAGTCAGAGTTTCTTCCCTTTTAGTTTCAAGACGTGAATCATTCAGAAGAGATGACATGAACAAGACTTGTCTTTTGTTATTTGGGATTTGGCGTTTGTACAAGTAAATTTCAAACTCATTAATAATTCATCGGGTTATAACAAATGAAATCATCACTGTGATGGACTGGTCTTAATTAGCATGGATTGTTACGATTCTACTTCTTCGTTTTACTACTAGTTTATGTTTAGATTGAGAAGATATATCAAACACTCCAGACAGTGTTTCATCACATTTCCAAACACCTTGAATTTCGTCTCAATTCTCCTCTCAGTATTTGGAAATTGGATAAAACACTGTCCCTCGTGTTTGATACATGTATATTACAACTCTGTTTTCATGAAACTGAAACATGCATAAGCAATGAAGATACTGAGGAAGTATTGGATTAAAAGAGGCGACAGGAAAGTAAAACGTTTGCTGTAAAGATGCATTATTAAAAAGGAGACACAAGCACATTTTCAGCAATTGATATTTTTTTCTAAATAGGCAGAATTTGTAGAATGTTACAAAACGCTATAAATTTTAATTTATCACTTCCAAGATGAATTCCACCAGTTGCATAAACAACAACTGTTTATAAACACTGGAAATAATATAACTCTTGAATAATAATAAGAATGATAGGAGCGGAATAAAGCTCTTGTTTGAAGACTAAAGCCTTTTTAAATCCTTTACGTCCTAAGCTGATGATTATCCATATTCTCATATCTGTCTGTTTGACAATGTATCGATATTGTACGGAGAAATAAGATATTGAACAACTTTTACAAATTAATAAAGGGCGGAAAGAACGTTTTCTGGCTTTCTTACAAATCGCTTCAATAACTGAAAGATAAGAAAGGCATAGTGAAATGTAAAAAACAACAGTTGATGTTTCTGGTCAAATTTATTAAAAAAATTATTCTCTCTTTATTTACAAGAATTAAAATGTCGAAACTCCATTACGCTCTTGTATTACGCTAAAGTTTCATATGGTGCTAGTGAATATTACTGCGCACCATAGTGCCAGACATTTTCCTTCCTGTCAGTCTGCCTGTACGTTAACGCGCTTTCTCTCGCGTCTTAGAATTACTTGTCTGCTTTCCGAGTCCGTATTGAGAAAAACTACACCCGTTGTCTTGAGTAGGACGTAGGACCGTACTCATAGTAGTACTAACTCGTAGTGATACTCATAGTAGTACTAATAGGACAGTTCACGAGTCATGCCTGTAATCGGACAGTGTAATTTGCGTAGGACATCAGTTTGCGTCTAGGCTATTTTTAGATCATTTCCCGGGAAACCAGTAGCCAATCACACAGGAAGAATGTTGTCTGGGCCATGGGAGAAATAATGACGTATGTCGAGGTACGCTGTATGCTTTAGGCCTCGTTTATTCTCCACCACGGTCAAACATCTGCCGAGCATGCGAGAAAAAATAAGCTACGCCGACAAATCTCAACATTACACCGTGTTTAAAACTTTTTTGGTAAACGCCAAAAAAATGGTAAATTAACAGACTGCTGGAAATATACTGAGCTTTCTGTTTGAAAAGTCTAAACTTCTCCTTTTACGGTTTCATTTGTGAGCGTATCGGCCATCGGCTCATGCAGTCCAAACACTTGCAAAAAAACAACGAGACCAATATAATTACTAGAATGAAATGAGGGAAATTGATCACATGAAAAGTAAAATGGGTAAAAAAGTCTACGACACGTGGTGTTCCCTGACGTTCAACCATGCAAGTACTAACCACGCGCGACAGGGCTTGACTTCGGTGATCGAACGGGAACCGGTGTTGCCCCTATGGTCGCAGACAACAGAAAAGTTCTAATTTAGACAGACGAGTTGAATAGTCCTGCACACGAGACATTTTCCTTCCTGCCAGTCAGTCTGCCTGTATATTAACGTGCTTTCTTTCTCGTGGAAACATTGTGGCCCACACCTTAATCATACCTTATTTAAAATACAAATATGTACAAATATGTTATAACACCTGTCAATAAAAAATGCACTAACCAGCCTTACTGACTGTAAGGCTTTTTTTGATCACATATCACAAAAATGCTTGTCACCTTAAAATCTTATAAAAATACAAAGGTTCTACACTGTACAATACAATACAATACTTTATTTACCGTGGATACATGCTTAGCTATAAACTGCTAGTTTACAGATGTTCCACTAAAATAAGAGATAAAAAAAACATTCTATAAGAATGTATGAATGAATCTAAAACTCTAAAATTGTATGAATGAATCTCAAATCTAAAATGTTAAAATGCTCTACCTAAAAATATTATCGTGTCTACTTTGTTAAAGTTTACAAGCAAGCAATTGTAAGCAATTGAATATCTCGTTTCTGAAGAAAATGTATCTACATTAAAAATACTATGAGTGCAATCTAGTGCACACTATATTTATTCTTTTATCTTGATCTGTACATGTTAGAATAGATGATATAATGGGGCAGGGGCTCTGAGAGCCCAGCAGTGCATACCCAGCAAATGCTGACCCAAGCACCCCCGCCCCCCCTCCCCGGGATAAAGTAACATACATTATTTAAAATACAAATATGTACAATTATGTTATAACACCTGTCAATAAAAAATGCACTTTAAGGCTTTTTCCGACACATATCACAAAAATGCTTGTCACCTTAAAATCTTCTAAAAATACAAAGGTTCTACACTGTAGAAGCAATTGAATATCTCGTTTTTGAATAACATTATCTACATTAAAAATACTAGAGTGCAATCTCGTACACACTATATTTCTTCTTTTATCTTGATCTGTACATATTAGAATGGACCAAAAATACAAGCTACCGTAGAATCCCAAAAGTAGCGTTACTTTCGGCTTTAAACAACTGCTGATCGAGTAACAACACCCTTGCCAAATTTGTCAATTTTCGGTTTCTGACGGTTTATATCAAGTAGACCAAAAGTGTGACCACTTTTAATTAATTCACATTCTTTTGAGCGCGCAGACTATCCAATCAGAAGCCAAAGAATAGCTATCCTCGGCTTCTGATTGGATAGTATATGTGCACAAAAGAATGTGAATTAACTACAAGGGGTCACACTTTTGGGCTCCTTGCTGTAAATACTTGGATAAACGACTTCCATCATGCATTTACATGTACATTACCAACCAATACGCTAAAAGAAAATGTTTCTATATTAATAGGCGTGGTTTTCATGTTTTGTGGGGGAGTGAGGTCGCTACTTTCAGGTGGTAGCGCTATTTTCCATTGGGGTCGTTGCTGTCAAGAATTACTAGAAGGTTGCCGATCTTGTTGTACTTTCGGGAGATTGCTAATTTGGGGATTCTATAGTCTGCAGTGCAGGCGGTTTGTGGCCGAGTGATGGTTTATCTCGTTCGAGTGTTTAGCCGCCATCTTGGATTCTTTTTTTATTTTATTTTTATTTACACAATTCGCCAATGGCGGGTAAATAGACAATAGGACATTACGTCCCTTGCTAGGCCTATCTACCGCAAAACGTGGAGAGTTGGGATGAGTGAAAAGGGCGAGGAGGGGGCGTTGAAGGGAGGAAAAAAACGCCTGCCCGCAAAGAATGTGAAATCAGTTAACGCCCCCTAAATAAGTTGCACTTGGCCACTTGACATCTGACACATCCCCGCGGAGAAAAAGGGAAGGTGTAAGGAAGGAGTCCTAGTCATAAATTTCGAAACATTCCTGGTAAACAAATCCATTCATTATACGGTGTGGGCAGGTGCATTTTTCTCCCCCCTCCCCCTAATCTCGTACCCAGATCACCCTCTGTCACGCGAAAGGGAGATCTGGTAAAGTTCGATTTCAAGGCCCGATATACGGGCCTTTCCGTGGTTCTTAGTTGTCCTTCGGTCTGTTGTGATCGAATAAACATGGATGAATTCCTGGAATTCGACGGAGTTATTCTGAGAATTCTTCGAGGCAGAGGTCTGGAAAACTTTGTTATAAAAGCAAAACAACAGGCAGGCTACGGAAAATCTCTAGTGTTCACCGAAAATGTTTCAGTAGCGAGAGCCAATCACAGCACACATTAGAATAAGACGATATTTTAAGTAGTAGCCAATGAGAATCGGCGTTATTTCGAACTTTACCAGATCTCACTTTTCAGTGTCAAACAGAGTGGGATCTGGGTTAGGCCGATTGTGCTCGGCAACTTTTGAGCAACTTTTGGCGTTTGGAGCAACTTTTTGCAGTTCTAGCAACCTCGAGCAACTTTTGCCTTTCTGAGCAACTTTTGAGCAAAATATAGGTTTACAGTATATATCAAATACGAAAAGTTTATCAACGTTTTGAACAAATAACCTGTCACTTGATAACGTTTCGCAGGCCTATTGCGATTCTTATCTAATATTGTAACGGATAACACAGCATGAAAAGACAAATTTAAGTTGGCGTAATGTTAGCGTAAAGCTGGTGTAAAGTTTTAATTTACACACCTTTACGCCACATTTACATTGTGTAAAGTCAATCTTTACGCTACCTTTACGCGTAGGCGTAAAGCTAGAGTAAAGAGACTTATTTAAGAGACCTTTAAGCTCGGCGTAAAGCTGGTGTAAAGTAGATATTTACGCCACCTTTACGCATACGTAAAGTTCGTATAAAGTAGAGATTTACGCTACCTTTACGCTGCGTAAAGCTAGAGTAAAGAGACTTATTTAAGGGGCCTTTAAGCTCAGCGTAAAGCTGGTATAAAGTAGACATTTACACCACCTTTACGCTTACGTGTAAATAAAGAGTATGGGAGTCTTTAAGCCAAATTTACACTTGGCGTAAAGTCAACTGTATGCTTGTGTGAAGCAGGAATACGGACACGATTACATACTCCTTTATGCGTGAATTCAAATCCCATCAGTAATGAAGGGGAACATATACATGTACATGTATGTCTGCAAGGAAAGGAGACAATCAATATTGATGACAAATGGCTACTGTTGTGTTCGCAATCTGGTTTATTTATCAAAACCATACTCCCATGTTACTTAACATTATAAATTTTTCTTTGTCTATCAAAACCTAACATTCTTAACAATAACATCAAAGAGAAAATTGTAAATTGTGTTCTAGGATCACTTGAAAATAGAATAACAGAAAAATAAAAAAATTGACAACCTTGTTCTAGCATTAGTTGAAAATAGTGAAACAGAAAAAATAAAAACCTGGTTCTAGTATCACTTGAGAAAATAGTGTAAGAGAAAAATAAAAACATGACAAAAACCTTGTTCTAATATAACTTGGAAATAAATCTAATAATATTTTTCACACTTGTATAAAAATAGCCTGAGAAAATAGACATTATTTTGTGCTCCTCCTCTCAGTACTGATGACATAATTGTGGTCATCAAAAGTGAACAAATTGGAGAATGCCTCCCTTGTCATGGCTTTGAGACAGAAAAATTTCAGTGGAATATTTACAAAAAAACTTAGATTTCTGCTGTCATTTACAGCTGTAACTGTTACAGTGTAACACTGTATGTCTAAATGCTATTTGTACTTGATTGGAAGTCAAACATCGGAGGAAATTTTCTTCATTTGATTATTGAATTACCATTCAAAGTCATTTTATCCAGGCGCATCTCACGTATTGCCCCCAATTCTTTCAATTTGTCTGTCTTAATTATGTACAGTGATAATACATGTATGTTGAACTGTTTGGACATTCTTCTATATCTTCGTTTACAGTAAGAATAACTGCAGCTTTATTCTTGGTCCAGCCTTATGATTTTGAAAACCGTAGTTTATCACTTTAAGTGGTAGTTCATTACTAAAATGGAGACACTGAGCTCCGCTGTTTGATCTCCCACTGAGTGTGAATCGTGATGAAATATAATTATTTATGGAACTGCATCAAATCATGTATTACATTACCATGCAGAAATTATCTTGCCGGGAAAGCTATGGCAAGCAATGTTTGTTTTAATTGTTTATTATTTTTTATTTTCATGGCAACCAGTAAGTGGGGTGCGAAACAAGCCCCCTTCTCAAGGCCTGAAATAAAATACTGTAAGCCCCTTAAATAGGGGGGGGGGGGGGGAGGACAGGGTTCAAATTTTTTTTGGTGTCTAGTTATCCCTTGGACAACCACAGGACTTGGTTTGGTTGCCTCAATAATATTTTGGTTGCCCAGCCCCTCGACCCTGTACAAGCCAAGAAACGTTATCATATGTAGCGTAAGCTCGATAACATGGATTGAAATTTCAATTTCAATGAACTGTAATCATTCAAATTACCAAGAATTACTCTAAATACCAGAAATATCAACTATACAGTATATAATATACTGCCATAAGCTAGCCTCCTAAAACCAGCTTCTCCAGGTACTTTCCTGTTGTGAAAGACAAAAATGAAATATTTAGTCAATTGCATACTGATAACAAATGCACATAATACCTACAGTACACTACAGTCAAACTGTTCATACAATATACATGTACAGCCAACTCTTGTTATAGCAGACACCCTCGGAACATACCATAGACCGCAATAACGGGATCATGTCGAACCTCGCCGAGTGGAGGGCTGAATTTTGTCGGACCATAATAGCGAGTGCCCGTAATAACAGGCTGTCTGCAAGGCGAGAGTTGACTGTACATGTCATGTACTTGTGAATATAAATTTAATCAGTGAGTAAATTTGACCAACATAGCCACAGTTAGTTTTCCCTGTTGGTATTTTGGAACTGGTTAAAAAAAAACAAGCTACATGTATCCTTTGGCCAGGTACAACAATGTCTGCATTTACAGTACCATGACTCAGTCTTGTCAAAACCAGTAGGCTGTAGCCTCAATCAGTGGGTTCCTCAGAAACAATGACCACCTTTTATTTCCAGTCAGAATACTGTAAAATTCTGAAAATAAGCCCGGGGCTTATATTTTTCTTTTTGTGACTTTTTGGAGGGGCTTAGTATAAAAAGTTGACAGGCCTACATGACTCCTACAGTTCATGACATTTGTCATTATGTATTAAATTTGGTCTTTCGACCTATTTTGCTTTGCATAATGTTTCTTGAGGGTACTACATGTACAGTATAATATCCTTCGAATTTGGGGGGCTTATATTTGGAGGGGCTTACATATGGAGGGGCTTATTTTGGAGGATTTACACGCACAAACTGTATGTCAATACCCTGGGTACCAGAGGTTTATTTCTCCGTCGCGTCGAGATCCGAAGTCGGCCGAAGGCCGACGACGCCCCGGCGAGCGGCGGAGCAGCGAGAAATAAACCTCTGGCACAGGGCGCATTGATTTACCGTTCCCGTTGAACTTTGATCATTTTTAACTTATTACATTTAAACCAATCACAGCGTAAGTGTCCTACTGTGATCACATGTAATGGCACGTGGAGATATGACAGCAGATAGTTTTACAAGGTGTCAAATGGCGGTATTCGTTGAACGAAAACAACTCCTGTAAAAAGGGTCCCTACCTCAAAGTCTTCGCTATCGTGCCGATTATGTGAAGCTGGTGTGGTGGATACGTTCGGAAAACGCCAGAAAACTAAACATTTCAGGTAGAGTTTCAGAGCTTTTGGCGATCGACAATGATCTTTCAGTCGGCCCGCGAATTCTCTGTAAGAAGTGTTTTAATCGAACGATATGAGGCAGCTCTCAAGGAGTTAACCTCCTCTAAAGAGCGGTATCATGAAAATTTATCCCACTGGAAAGCAGACGAACAGCATGCGCGAACTAAGCGATGTTCAAGCTCTCCTGGTTTGGGCATCAAAAAGTCTCGCGGTGCAGCATATCAACAAGCCTTCGGCCGCTAAAACGTCCTTGCGGCGAATAAAATTAATAATGCCATCTGTCTGCTCGGCGCTTAATTCGTCGACACCGTCGAACGTTTTTAAAACTATCGCTAAGGCCTCTTCAAGTGCTTTCTCCAAACTTCCATCAGAATCCGCGATTATTCAACAACATGCAACAACAACAATCACTGTTCTATCGATCACTGTTCTATCTCTTCATCGCCTCGTCATTCACAGGCTTTTTTCCCCGCAGCGTACTATTCTTGTCAACCAATCACAGAGACTATTAGATTCAAAATACCTTAGGGAGTCGTTAGGAGCCAATCAGCAATCTAGTCCAAATTCTGGACTAAATCCATTTAAGCAGGCTTGCCATTGGCTCGGCGTTATCAAAGCAATAGCGCCCTGCTCCAGAGGCTTTTCGCGCGGGCCATAAGAGAGATTTGAAACCGGAAACCGCGCAAGAAAAGCCTCTGGCACCCAGGGTAGTATGTCAACTGCTAACAACATGATTTTTTTTTTCTGTTATGTTTATTTCTTTTAAATGTCGACAGCAGTCAGTGTAGGAAAATACAAAATGGTTGTGATAAAAATATTGACAAATACACTTGTACATGTATCATTCCAAATTTTCACAACACAAAACTGAGTGGAAAAATCAAACGAATACCCATAATAATTTTTAAGACTGCATGCATGTAAAGGCCCGGTCAAAATGGTCACAACATTTGTCACAACATTTGTCACAACATTCTCACAACATTTGTTGTGACATGTTGTGTCCATGCCGGTCAAACGGCCACAACAACCTCACAACATTTCAAGAACAAAAGAAATCGGCTCACAACAAATGTTGTGACCGTTTGACCGGGCCTTTAGCAAATACTAAACATTCGGATCGCCTACTCAGTGCACAGCGAATATCCGAATATGTACATAAACCAATAATTTATACACTAGAAACTTACGAACTAAGAATGGCTATATTAAGCTTACAAACGTACCTCGGTAGTCTAGAAGTCACAGCGTTGTGAAATAATAGCCAAATTTAAATATGGCGGGTGACCTTCGTTACAACCTTCACTCGGTGAGACTCTGATGTCTTGCAGAAGCCGTACCGATCTGAAATCGTTGTCAGAAGATTCCATACAGCTACTGAGAGAGTGGTGAGTTTTCAATTCATGCAAAAGCGAGTAAAAAGTACCTTTACAGTCCACAAGAAGTTCGTTACACTGCCACAACTTCGTTCAAACAAGCGCCAGGAGTCGCGCCAGAACGAGGATAACTTATTATGCGCATGACTATTTCGTACCCAGGGCTCCTCGGCAATCTCGTCCCGGGCGCCCAGGGGTAACTAGCGTTATTGATTTCAGGTTTGTTAATTTTCAGTGAGGCTTTCTGTTGGTATTTTATGTTCTTCAATTTTGACGTTGACTGATGTCAAACTCTACAAAATATTAGCAGTGACAATTGCGTTTTATCAGAAAAAATTAAAACCTCGTAATTGGCCTTCGAACAACAGGGCCCAGTAAGTGGTCATAAGTCAGAGAGGAAGTGGTTCAGTTCGTTTTAATGCCGCGGCGTCGTCTGATCAACGACATGATCACAATCAGTTGACCCTGTAGAACACAGCGCTCAGTTGACGTTGAACCAAGACAAAATGAATGTTATGTTCTGATTAAATTCCAGTTTTCGCCAGTTTATTACCGGCCCACGGTCTAGTAAAGCGCAACTTTACGCAAACTTTATATCCCACGTACAGATGCATAAATCTAGCTCTTCAACTTTACGCTAGCTTTACAACAGCTTTACGTTCGGTCTAGTAAAGTCCAACTTTACGCAAACTTTACATCCCACGTAAAGATGCATAAATCTAGCTCATCAACTTTACGCTAGCTTTACACAAGCTTTACGTTCGGTCTACTTTACGCAAACTTTACATCCCACGTAAGATGCATAAATCTAGCTCATCAACTTTACGCTAGCTTTACAACAGCTTTACGTTCGGTCTAGTAAAGCGCAACTTTACGCAAACTTTACATCCCACGTAAAGATGCATCAATCTACCTCATCAACTTTACGCTAGCTTTACACAAGCTTTACGTCCAACCACGTAAATCTACCTTTACACGCCTTTACGAATAATGTAAAACTGGTGTAAAGTTTGTTAACCTACTTTACGCAGATTTACGCAACTTTAATTTTCCGTAAATCTATTTTTTCATGCTGTGTAATCAGCTAAAATTAGGCACAGGTTTAAAAAAAGACAGTGGAAAACCAAGAATCCGAAATTCCGCCAGAATTTTTTAAAGTTTGTTTTAATAAAGTTTAGAGTGATTGATAGGTGAAGAACATTCGAAGATCACCCGAAGACTTCCGATGGTTAACGAAGATGACCCGGAGATTTCAGACGGTTAACGAAGATCACCCGAAGACTTCCGACGGACTCTTAGGTAGCAACTTTTGAAATTTAGGTAGCAACTTTTTGGATTTTTGGCAATTTTTTAGCAACTTTTTGGCATTCCAGTGAGCAACTTTTCAGCATTTTACGAGCACAATCGGAACAGGCCTAATCTGGGTACGAGATTACCCTCCCCC
>MU825884.1:1399623-1448340 GCA_029204205.1 Desmophyllum pertusum | reverse complement strand
GAAACCCCTATAAGCGGCCACCTTAATTATGGCCGTCCCGATGAGAGTTCTCCTCTTGTTTTTTTTTTAGGAGCATGAAAAAAAAATTCACAGTTTTCACACTTCATCATGATCATGCAGTCATGCCGCCAAAACAGCATGAAATAGAATTCACCGGAAATGTTATTTGCCGATTTTGTGAAGTAGAGTTGCTGTAACGGGTGTCAATTTCTATATAGTTTGAAAATTATAGATAAATGAATCTTCGTGATGCTAAAAATATAACATACGGTGTTAACTCCTGTGTATTAAAGTCTGCAATAATTATAGATGCGGATGAATTTTACCGTGAAAACCAAAAAAAACCCACCTTCTCGAATGAACTATTTTTACTGATATCTTGCGTAAATAGTTCAATGATTTTGAATTTATTATTTTACTAAAATCTGCATCAATGCATAAAAAAGCATTCGATCACTTCCGTTATCAGTACCAGGTAACTAGATACAAATGTCCAGTGTGCACAGTTTCAGTTCTTGGTAAAAATATTCAAAATGGAAAAAAATTTATCAGGTCCACCGTCCACGCCATTCCTAGATTTTTAGCGGGATCATTTGCGGTCCACTCTGGGGATCATTTGCGGTTCTGGGATCATTTGCGGTCCAATTTGGGGATCATTTGCAGTCGGGGATCATTTGCGGTCCCGGGATCATTTGCGGAGCTGTACAGCTAGAGCTAATTAAATATATCAGAGTAGCAAATGTACCAATTTTCCTTAATATTTTCCAAATAATATACTCAAAATTAGAACACTCATAATATATTCTAACAAAGCTCGGATTTTCAACTTTATCTTATTCTATTGTGTGGTTCCAGAAAATATCCATACCTCCCCCATGGAAGGTTATGGTTTGAACGCCCCATCCCTACCCCAGAGGAATTTTCAGTTTAGCTAAAGATACATTCCTTTAAAATTTTTGGCTTTTGAGACCTCAGGCCCCCAGGACATTTGCTCACATAATTTTTTGAGGCCAGGAGCCAGGTATAATTTAGCCTACCCCGGGGAATTTGCAGGCCTCCTGTATTTTACCTCAAATAATTCTGGCTTTGTTTCTGATGACGAGTTCATCAGCAAAGACAAGATATTTGTGGTTAACTTTTCTGTAAGGATGTCATAATGAGATGGTAGATACATGATCTGTTACTAGAAGAATCCTGAGAGGTAGCTCTTCTCTGTGCCTTCAGGTTTGCCCTAAATTATAACTTTTGGATGAGCCCAGAGATGAAGAATGTGCCTTCTATTTAACTGTACCGTGGGGCATTTAAACAGCTTAATTGTCCCCCCTGTGGAGTATTTGCCCAAATGTTTTGTACTCCCCTCCCCCTAAGCTTGGCTTGGGGTGGGGTATCGTCACTACTGGAATTGACTGATGCATAACCCAGGCCTTTAATTTCCTTGGTTGGGCAGAACATTAATACAGTATGTAGGTGTATAGCTGTAGACAATTGAGTGTCGAAAGTAATCTGGAATTGCTTTTTGGTTTTGCTTTACTATGCTCTGTGATTGGTTTAAAATACTTGCGCCACCTGCTCAACCAATTGGATTTAAAACCTAAACCACTCGATCATGACTTGGTCACACACGTTTTCCTGTGCTTGGCACCAGTCACGTGTATTTGCTTTGAGTTCTCATTGGTTCATTGTGTTGTTTATGTTTGTTATGATTGGCCATCATAACTGCTTTGGTTTTGGTTGTTTTACGACATTAAATTGAAAACTGCTCTAAGAGTAACCTTGATTTGGCATTATACTCACTCATGTTATTGGTATTTCTAGGTGTGTCATGCAGTGATGCAACATTTCGTCATGACAGAACTCATCCAAACTTGAAGTATCCTTTGATGGTGACATTGTTCCAAGCTCTGATCTAGATATGGCAGGCCCAGCGCCAATTATTACAGGGCACAAGTCAAAGAGGGAATTGTAGCTATGCAGAGAGAAGTCCACAGCTCATTTCAAGTGGATCTTTTGGGTGAGTATTATTATATATAGGCTTGCAATATATGTTGGTTACACAATACATATAACGTACATTAATGTTATTTATGTCGAGGCATGTGCAAACAAGACAATTACTTTTAATTACTAACATGAACCTGCAAATAACTGAAGAATGCGAAATATATTGGATAAGTTTATCGATCAAGGCTAAAAATCATAACAATTACACATTGAGAGACCTTAACAGGTTTATTATTAACTAATGTCTTATTCCTCGCGAAGCTACATGTAGGTTTATAATTTTGTCCGACAAGCCGCTTAGACGGGTCAATTCTGGTGTAGACTTTGGTTCATATTTCTTTCTTTCTGACGAAGAAATGTGGCCATTACTAGGCAACAACAACAAACCACCGCAGGCTATAAGTTATGCCCCGGCCATGTGCACACGGGGGATGCTAGCTCGTGGCCTAATGGATAAGGCACTAACCTTTAAATCTGAACTTCGTGACTGGGGGCGAGGGTTCGACGCCTGGGATTTTTTTTTTTTTTTTGGGTTAATAACACTAATTTCAACATAATACCGGCGTCAAAATGTTCGATCAAATTTATATGGAGAATTTGAAATTTATACGCATTGTATCGATCGTTACTAGGCAACAACAACACTCTCTTTACGTTGTTTCTTGCTACAGTAGAACCTCGCTAGGGAAACAAAAAATGGTTCAAGATAGCAGAAGTTTGAGTTAGCCGATAGTAAATGACTGAAAAACAAGGGGAATGGGTTTTGAGTTCGAGATAGCGGGGAGCTCGAAAAGTTAGCGGGGTTCTACTGTATTTTGTTATGAAATTTTGCAGACCAACATGTGGGGGGGGGGGGGGGGAGAGACAGGGGGAGGGGGTGTAAAGGGGAGGGGAAGTCTACGGGAGTTGGGGGAAGAAGGGCAGGTATCAAGATTCCCAATGTGGTGGGAGGAACTGTGACAAATGTTCTTGGACCCCTACCTACATTGAAGGCCCGAGGGGCCGGATAGTTTTTCGGCCCCTCCTTATAAACAGGTCTGGATTCGCCACTGACCACTGCTGACAAGGTACAGGAAGTCAAAGTGGGAAGTTCAGACCCCCTGCCTGCCCTCTCAATATTGGGGGGGGGGGGGGAGTTAGGGGGGAGCAAATCTGTCCCAACAAACATGTCTGATAGTAATGTAGGTCAGACTGCAGCTGCTCACATAATATACAAATAATTAATGTGTTTCAAATATATTTTAATCATAATAATTATTTTAATCATTATTTGTGTCAAATTTCATTATTTTCCATGCATGTAACATGCATGTATGTAAACACTTTAAGCTTATTTATTATTTTACAAGATTAAACACATTTCTGTTCAAAATTCTTTTTTGATGATAATTATTTTTTAAGTTTATAATAACACTGAGCTGGCCAAACCAGAGTTGGTCCAAACCTGAGCTCTGGTTTTCCTTTTTTTAAAACTGATTTTCAAGTAATTGAAACTATAATCAAAGGGGTCCGGGCAAAAATGTCCCCTAGCTTGCAATTGGTTAATCCATTCCTTTTGTTTCTTTTGTTTCCAAAAACCAAGGGGACATTTTTGCCCCTGAGCCCTACTAAATAGATAAAAAAATACATTTTTTATCTTTCAACTTGAAGGATCGCATTTATGACTATTATCTGGTTGTTTCAAAATGAAACTTGTGTTGCACTTTGTCACTTAGCTAAATGTTTCCTATTTATAATAATATTAATTACCTAGTACATGGTAATCACTTCTTCCGAGGTTAGTGGAGTACATGTATATAAGTATCTACAGATGGTTAGTTTCCTTTAGAGCGCACTAATACAAAAAAATGTACAAGTCTGTTGGCAAAGGTGTTAAAATGTAGGCTGATTGTGATGTTAAGGAAGCTTTTATTATGGTTATTTTCCCAAAAAGCTTTAATCAACAGAATGTTCTTGGTATTTCTAGGTGTGCCGGTCATGCAGCTGTGACAACATTTCATCCTGACAACTCATCGAGTATCTTTTGATGGTGAAATTGTTCCAAGCTCAGAGATGACACAAGATCTACGTACTATCAAGTTTCTTAACAGAGTTAAATGTATACATGAAGAATTTCAAGTGGTACTTTTGGGTGAGTGTTATATGGTGTGGTTTGCAAATAATGACAGTGGCAGATCCAGAGCTGTTTATAAGGTGGGGGCCCAAAAACGGGCCTTAAATTTGGTTGAGGGCCTGAAAAATTTTCGGCACTTTGGGCCTAGTAAGTATTTTCCTCCACAAGGAGGGGCCCCCAGGCCCCTCCCTCTAGATCTGCCACTGCATGATGGTACATAAAAATTTATATATTGTTATAAATACAGTCAACTCTCTCTAAAGCGGACACCCTCGGGACCAGCTCTGGCTGTCCGCCTTAGAGAGGTGTCTGCCTTATAAAGAGTTAATGTAACTTGACACTATAGAAACCTGTGACGTCAGTCCCTTTCTTGGCTTCTGTTCACAAAGATTATACAATTATACAATAAACAGTACCTTTTCTTGTAATCAGATCAGTTTGAGATTATTATTGCTGTGGTAGGTTAATTTGAAATAATATACGGCCTATAATCTATTGATTGCATGTGCAAAAAAATGCACTTCTAGTGTCCGCATTGAGAGGTATTTTTCACCAGAATTTTGCTAAAACAGTGTCTGCTGTCTACCTTAGAGAGGTGTCTGCCTTAAAGAGAGTTTAGTTACAGACAAACGAATGAAATTCGGCCGGGACCAGCCATTCATGTCCGCCGTAGGGAGGTGTCCGCCTTACAGTGCTGTCCGCGAGAGAGTTGACTGTAGTTATTTATATAATTAGTTTAAATTTGAAATGGTGGGATTGCACGTAAGCAGTGGCCAAATGGTTTGCATGAATGCATGTTGGACTCCAGATCAAGCAGTCCTGGTACAAGCACTGATCTTGGTCATTGTGTTGTGTTTCTGGGCTGTGAGACACATGCATTAGCCAGGAATTAATGGTTTTAAACAGCAAAGCAGTAAACTGTTATGTTAGAACATATTACTTAACACAATGCTGGAGGATAACTTGCATTCTAGACTACAATCTTGGACAATATATTTTTTTAAATGAAAAATTAAGACCACCCCTGGCCTAGACCTCCCCTCATTTCAATGAATGAAAAAAAAAATGGCACGTTTTGGTTTTAGCACGAATTCATCCTTGGTTTGGGGGGAGGGGTCAGGTTTCATTTCTCATTATTTTTATTCCTTCCCCACTAAAGTTGAAAGGGTGCCAGTCGCATAGCTTTATAGATCATATGTCAGAAAGTTAAAACTGAATTTGCACGTTCAATAACTGAACAAATACAAAAAAGTTACGGAAAAAAAGAAGAAGAAAAAAAAGAAGGAATAACCGGGTGCCGAACCCAAGAAAATTGGCATGTAATATAGATCAGAGAGTGTCACTCATGACTTTCACGCTGCGCCATACTAAAGAATCTAACACGATTTTCATCTACAAAGATATAAATTGCGTCAATTTACAAGCTGTTTCCAACGATTTACCACGGTTTGGAGCAGGGACAGTAAAATAATAGGCATTTAGTCAGTGTTTTAATTTAATTGATTGCATAAATCGTCATAAACTGTTTTGAAAATAACCCACAACACATCTCTGTACCATTTTTTTCGCTGCCACATTATGTAGAGAAACTCCTAAGATAATAACTGAAGGCAATTGGGACTTGACTCCGAGTTGTGTTCTCGGAATGACGTCAGTAGTATAGGATATGGGGGTTTCAGCGCATTATTCCATTTATTTTTCCATTAACTAAAAATGCGCTAGAAAATTGAAACCAAAAAATGCGCTATAAAATATTAAAACTATATGTTTATTTCAGCGAATAATTCCATTTATTTTTTCCATATAACCAAAAATGCGCTAGAAAATTGAAACCAAAAAATGCGCTGTAAAATATTGAAACTATATGTTTTTTTCATTGTGTGAGTTCATTGCGTTATTTCATTTAAAATATTATCTCTTCTGCATTTTATTTATTGCGTGATTTCATCGGATGATTTATAATGATTGTCATTTTAAAGGATCCTGGAAAGAATGATAAGTTTAATGAAAGAGAGATTGGTTTAAGAAAGAATGATAAGTTTAATGAAAGAGAGATTGGTTTAAGAAAGAATGATAAGTTTAATGAAAGAAAGATAAGTTTAAGAAAGATAGATATTCATTTCCTGATTGCATAATGCCCATATGCAAAACTTGTAGCACCATTTTCATGGATATACCGCTTATCGTCAAAACATGATAATGACGTTTTATTAATCTCATAGCTTCCGAGTTGGTGGCTCTTACTACGAATGGTTTTCATTTTATGCATTATCTGCTTGTTGTTTGATAACACATCTTTATAATTTTGGAATTTGATATTCTTCTTGACAACAGCTTTTTTAATACCTTTGGCAGTTTTACCTTCTGTATCGTTTTCTTTTGTATATGCATACATCTTACTTCTCAACCCAACAAATTCAGTGATTGGAATTCCTGCTGCTTCGTCTTTCATTTTTCCAATTACTTTCTTATTTGATTTATCATAGAATGGTGAGTTTTCAGGATAATCACTGTTGTCAAACATGCTTTTATCCTTCTGAAAGTCTTTATAAACGTCTTCAGCTTCAATTTCATATGTCAAGCTGTCTGTATCTGTGAATAGAAGTATTGCTTTGTCATCGTATTTTCGCTTGATGTAGTTGTAATGAAAATCATACATCAATGTCTTACTGAGATCTAAGATGCACATACCCACATATGCCGGCCGGTTTAGGGATAGTATTTCTTTATTCTTATGCACAGCTACTAGATTTTCATTGAAGATCTTACTACTCACATAAGTTGGTTTTGATGTTAGTTTCAACAGTTTTTTCTTGTCTGTCACAAGTCTGACGTCAACTCGTTTCCTGATGTTCTCTATAGTTTTTCTTGAAAAAGTCTTTCTCAAATGCATTCTTAGCTTGTGTTCTCTTCTGAGTGTTGAAATCTATGTATTGCTTCAACCATGGAGACTGATCAAACTCTAGAACTCGATGTACTTTAGTCAGTTTCAAACCAAGATCGGTATATAATTGCAGGTTACGGTAGTGTATGACATACTTCTCTTTGTTAGCCAGTGTTGGGATCAGTTTATATACAAGACCTGTTGATATGTTGTATTTCTCTGCGATTTGTTGGCAATAGGGTGATAGCATATTATCTGTTACTTTCACTTTTTCTGGTGCTAATGGATAATCGTTATGTAAATTATGCAGTTCTTCTGGGTATTCGAGATCAACTTCTAGAATTAATCCCTTTTTACTATCATCAGTGTATTTTGTGAGATCTAGCTTATTAATATTCTTCTCACTCAACCACTTGAATCCACCAGTTGGTAGATGCTGGCTCATAGCCCAACCATATAAATTATTCGCATCAAGATACATGAGATATTTTGAGGACGCCTTCTCATCATATGTTTTCATGTATTTATTATTAGCTTTACCATATCGATTAGCAATGTATGATGTCCCACCACGTAAACCCTTTTCAATAAATTGAAACATATCAACATCATACATCAATTCTAATTTTTGATTAGTCATTTTAAGCATTGCATCCCAACTCAGACCGGGTGATGTGAAGTAATGACATGGATCCAATTTGTAGTATTGCAGGCATGTTTTTCTGAAGTTTTCAAACACGTCAGCTAATAGGAGGACATCAGATTTAAGGTATAAGTAATGATATTCACCCATATTTTTCAAATTAAAAGTTTTCCACACAGTTTGAGCATGTTCATAATCTTTATCAGATATATGCTCATCATTCAGAATGCTGTAAAATTCTTCTTTTGGTGGTAATTCTGTTTTATTAAATTTCTCAAAGCTGTCCATAAAATCGTAAGGATAAACACCCTTTTTAGACAATAAATCTAGCTTCACATCTTTGAATTTTTGAGAGGTGTATTTTAATGATTCTTTTGGTAGATTACTCACTAATTTCTCAAGACTAGAGCTCATGAATTGGAAACTATCTATGAATGTGAGATGATCACCTAACATGAAAGCCATATACTTCTCCATATTATTCGGTATTGCATTTATATTCATCTGTTTTTCTTCTCCTTTCTTATTTTTGTATGTATGATTTTTTACTATTTGACCAATCTGTTGCATTATAAAATGGCTGTCGTACCCTCTGAGATTGTGGAATATAACAGGTATTTTTATATTTTCAGGTTTGATTGCGAGTTTTAAATTACATTCTTGATGAGCTGATCCTCGGTATTTTCCTGTTATATGACAATGGTCTCTGACTCGTATGTCAGCATCTGTGTATTTTTTGTCACAAATATAACACTTTTTAGCTGTTTTGAAATCTTCCTCATCTTCTTCACCCATCTGTAATGGTTTGTTGAATTCTTTCTTCATGATCTTCTTACAATAGTTCACTTCATATAGCATTTTTTCCATGAATTTATAAACAGCATTTTCACCTCTATATATTGCTACAGGTTTGGTGTATTTATCATCATAGCAACACACGACTTTATATCCATAACTGCAATCGGTGTGTTTCTGATAAGCTTCAGTGTATGATTTATCATCGTCAGGCTGACAACCTTGTATTTTTTCAGTGATAGCTTCGAAATCTGCATATATCACGAATGGTACAGGTAGTTGTTTATGGTGATTTTTGAATTCAACTTTTTCTCCTTTTTCAGGCATTTTAATAGCTTGCTTGCCGTTGATAATCAAGCAGTTTTCTTTATGATTATTAAGTATCCGTTCTTTTGAGAAGCATTGCAAGCAATACATACAGAAGTGTTTCCTCTCTTTGTGTTTGGTTTGATTAAACATGAATTTGTTGAAGTCTTTGATGAGAATATAGTGGTTTTTCTTCTCCTCAGTAATCAACAACAGTTCTATATGATCTTCAAACTTCTCTTTTGATACGTAGATAGGATATGTTTGTATATTCTCATACCCAAATACATTTATGTTGATCTTGTTTTGTTTTTCAATTTTGTTGAAGTGTTTAACAGTCACTGGAAATTCAATTCCTGAATAATCCAAATTTTGAACGAATGCTTTGTCAGATTTCTTAATTCTCTGTGAGTCCTTCGTCTGTGGGTTAAGGTGTCGGATATGACACCATCTGAAGCATTCATTATCAGAATTTTTCATGTTAATCAGTCCTTTTTTACTCATGAGTTCTTGTGGTAGTTTAATATATGAAGAGCCTTGTATTGGTTCGTATTTTACCACATTAAGATAATGATTATCGACAGATTGAATAGTCCAACCAGATCCTTCTGATATCCAAACTGCAATCTTATTTAATATTTGAGGTTCTGACACTTGTAATGATTCATTAATTTCAAGATTATTTATTATCGTTTGTGCTTTACTGTCGAAATATGCAGTCTTAAATATTATTTCATCATCAGACATCTTCTCAAAAGTAATCTCTACTACTTCACTGTATTTTAGACCTTTCATAACAGCTAACATTTTTTTGATGTGTATTTCAACAGCCTTCCTTGTACTCTGTAGTTGATCTAGCGGATCTTTGTCGTTTTTGATGTTAATTTTATATGATTTTGTATAACCTTTTAGAGCTTGGTTTATCTGTTCTATTTTAGTCCTTAGAGCAGGGATAGGTCTCTCAATTGGTTTAACACTTCTCTGAGCAGGGGTAGGTCTCTCAATTGGTTTGGTATCATCTACCACGATAATCTCAGGCTTTTTCTTTTCTTGCTTTAATAGCAATTTGATCAGTTCTGACTTACTCAGTTTTTTAAGATCATCCTCGTTCATTTCTATTTTGTTAGATAATTCAATATTATTCATATATATTACTATTATATAAATAAATCTTTAAATCTTATTTTATAGTGCGTTTATACATTTAAATAATTTGAGACAATCATATATCGGTCATATATGATTGTCTTTTTTTATGACATCTTTTTTATTCGTTGTTGTGTATTTGTGAATTCAAATGATGAATCTTTGATTTGTTATGTTTAGATTTGGCTGCAGGATGAAAGTACTTGTTACATTTAATACAATAATACTTGTTATCTGGGTTGTCATTAAATTTCTTGCAATAAACACGACCCATAATAAGCTTTTCTTCATTGGTTACATGCTTTGTAGGTCTACCTCTACCTCTCAATATTTTGATTTTCCATCTATATATACTATATATATTTAATTCTTTATATGTTCATCTCAATTTATCTCAACTTAATAGCCAGAAACAGTCATAATAAAAGTGTAAATAATAGCCAGAAACAATCATATTTTTGGCTACCATGTAAGCAGCGATAAACAGTATACACTGTAAGCAATTACTATAATAGTGTATATATTTTATTCTTTATGCGTTTTTGTGTGTTTAAATGTGTTCATCTGAATGTTTTGATATATCGCATATTATCAACCTTTGTGTTCAAAAGTAAATCAATATCTGTTTCTGCATGCTTGTCTTGTGCTATTTCATTTACGATACAAAATAGAAGATCTTTCAATGTAATATCTTCATTCATTTCTTCTATCTTCTTGATGTACAAATTAATCAGCTTTCTTTTATGAGACAATTTCTTGATTTTTGAATGATAATTATCAATGGTCTCATTTAAAAGAGTTATCTCATGTTCAAATTTCATGATTTCACTTAATATTTCAGACGAATAATTTTTAAAGTTTGGCATATTCATTATATATATGTGTATTATATTGTTTTATATATTTTTAACATCTTTTAAAGGTATCCAACTATTGAAATCATCGCTATACCCCTTCCACTTTACTAAAGCTTGTTTCTTCTTATAATCTCTCCGAATGACTTTCTCAATGCGGAATATATCTTGTTTCGCTTTCAATAATTCAGGTTCATAAAATGATCCTTCTATTAGTTCATTATTCAAATCCTTCAATTTATATGTGATTGGATTTGTATATTGGATTTTATCAATTGTAAACACTTCTTCTGTCCAGTTTGGAGTATAACCCTTATCAAATACCTTCCTTTTATACTTTGATATTCGAACCTTATCACCAACTTTGAATTTTGGTTTAGATGATAACGGCTCCATTTCACCATATAGATTGAAATATACAACTCCTTCATTTTTCTTCTTAGATGCATCAACAGGTGTCATTTTGATGCTTGAATGCTTTGTACTATTGTATTCTTTTACCAACTGAGGTAACATATCTAAATATTGCGTTGTATTTTTAGCTGTAAACTGTTTCCACATCCTGTTTTTCATTGTACGATTCCATCTTTCGACAACTGATGACTTCTCTTCATTTTCTGTTGAATAAAGTGTAATGTTGTGTTTATCAAGTAATGATTGCATATGTTTGTTATAAAACTCAGAACCCTTATCTGTCCATAAAAACTTTGGTTTTCTACCTTCTTTGAATATCGTTTTAAATGCTTCAGTAACTGTATCACCTTTTTTATCCTTCAATGGCTCAATCCATCCATATTTTGAAAACACATCGATCGTCATAAGAAGATATCTATAACCTTTATTCCATTTGCTGAATTGTTGCATTTCAACCAAATCACTTGACCATATTTCATCTATTCCATTTGCAATGACTCTTCTAGTTTTGAATTTTCGTTTGATTGGTTTATGAAGTTCATCGGCTAATTGTTGAGCCCAATCATAATTACTCAACGCCGTTTTACGTTTTTTGGCCTCTTTTGTTTAACCCCAAGACCTAATTTCTGCTTTGTGTTGATCATGTTTCTTGCTAACCAATGCCCCCATTGTCTTTCATTGTAAGGTATATTGTCTAGAGTTTTTATCATTTTGTGATCTGCTTTATTTTTGCACTTTTTGTCATCTTTACACACAGAATAATCTACATCATGTTGCATTGCTACTGCGTCTGTTTTACCTGTTGGTTGATCATAGATTTCTAATATTTGACCTGTTGTTGGGTCATATCTTACTTGTGAATCTAAATCGTTATACGGACCTGTGTATTTATGACCTGGTAAGGTAAAGCCCCCTTTTGGTTTGGGTAATTTACCTATCAATTTATGAATATCAAAGCCTTGACCATATTGGCATTTATCATAAAGCGAATTAGTCGGATCACTTGTATCGGTATACATACTCATATCATAAGTCATTCCTTTTCCAATTGGTGATATTTTCTTTGAAATGTCGCTTGTGAATGAATCCAAAGCTTGATCTAAATAGTCATGCCCAACCTTCTTAATCTTGGACTTTACAAAATCAGATTTTACGGCTCTTGATAAAGCATGTCTCCCAACAATAGATCCCATTTTAAGAGGCAGTCTCTGTAAAAGCGGTCCACTGCATTTCGGGTCGGAAAAAAGTTCCCCTCAAACTTTGCCCAGTGAACTATCTTGGGTCATAAGTAAATGCAACGACTTTAGTTTTTGGAAATACGTTAAAATATTTTTTTTAGAGCTCACAACAATCCAAGCGGCAAAAGGCCTAAATTTGAGCCTGGAAAGAATCGAAAATTGCCTAAGTTGACGAGCTCACTTCTCGAAAACCACCGAACGCAACAAAAAATCATTATTATTTCTAGGTTAAGTGGTCCTTCAAAGGTGTGAAACGCATGTTAGTTTTGATATGTTTCGATTTACAGGTTTGTGAAAATTATCGTATTAGCACACGTTTAATCGCTTTTTTGAAACATGCGAAAGTAACCTATCTTCGCTGGCCTTTATTTCACAAGTCCAGACCAGGTCACGCTAAATTCTTACTGAATTCTACTAAGCAGATGTTAGGAAGCCTAGAAATATAAAAATACCTTGCGCTTTTTATCTTCCTTTCCCACAGCGACTTCGAACTTTTGGTGGTTCTGTGAATATGAACCCGAATTATGCAAATGAGGTCGCTGAGCAAATTCAGATTGTTTTAAATGAAAACGTTCTTAATTGTTAGATCTCACCATTCTAAGTCGAAAATACAGAAAAGCACGCATAAATAAAACTTTTAAACGGGTTAAATGGCTAAAACTGGGAAATTATTTAATCCCGATGTTTGGATCGATGTCGAATATTATGCAAATATTTACGTTGTCTGCCAACTTTTAGTCCCGTTTTAAGAAACGTTTCTAACTTTTTTTACCTTTGTGTTTTCCATGATTTTAAAAACAAACATGTGCTATTCATCATTTGTAGGCGTGTTATTAATTAAAACTTGAAGATTCATTCAGCTTTAACATGTACATTCTGTTACATTTTGGAATTATAACTTGATTTACTTCTTATATATATTGACCCACAGGTCACCAAAGCGTATTATGAGAGTTTGTATGGAGCTGAAATTCGATCGAAAATAATTTTCACTTTTCCTTCGAAAAGGTGTAAATAATGTGAAATAAAGTTTAAAAACCTCACCTGTTTTTTTTCCCGGTGTTTTTATCGCTTCTGGAAGCTGCTATGGGCGAATTTCGACCTTCGGTCGAATCTGCCACTGTAGTGTACTAATTATTAGTACACTACAGTGGCAGATTCGACCGAAGGTCGAAATTCGCCCATAGCAGCTTCCAGAAGCGATAAAAACACCGGAAAAGACAACAGGTGAGGTTTTTAAACTTTATTTCACATTATTTACACCTTTTCGAAGGAAAAGTGAAAATTATTTTCGATCGAATTTCAGCTCCATACAAACTCTCATAATACGCTTTGGTGACCTGTGATTGACCAAGCGCGAGGGCCGTACTGGGGAATATTGGCCCGAGGTCGTAGCAGTACGACGCTCGGTTCGCCGTACAAAAACGACCGAGGGCCAATATTTCCCCGTACGGTACCGAGCAAGTGAGGTCAATAAGAAGTTTATCATATGGCTTTTCTTTTTCATTTTGGGAAATTAACAATACTATTTCCGGTGGGAAAACGCCGTAACATGGTGAATAAATGAAACCCTTACTGCGGAAATATAGATCGCTTTTATTTCATGATGAAAAAAAAATCGCACAAGTGGTATAGCGTGAAGAGAGTTGAAAAATAGAAAGAAACGTTACAGTTTCAGTTACTCTCAAACTATTGCGAAAGCTGAGTGCATGTTCTGATCCACGTAGCTCTTGCGGCTGTCTGAAAACAAATCCATGTCAGTGTTCAATCTTCCTCGTCACTTTCAATGAAAACTCGTAGCTTCTTCGGCTTTATCTCCTGAACAAAGGTGATGGGCCCATGAAAAAAACTGGAAATTGCATCCTAAAATTTCTAGAATTTTTGCACCGGCAAAAACCGCCTGGCTGGTTGATGCAGCTGTTTTAGTGTGACTCGTCGAAGTGCTTTGCAAGAAAATCGGCTGAATGGTTTGCGGCGTTTTGTTGGCTTCCTTTTCCGGCTTCGTTTACGGAGAACGTTTCGGGACTTTTCAAATTATCTGCCCTTGAGAATGTTCGCTTCAGACCCAGCATCACTGAGATGTCTTTGGATGCTTCTTCGGAAACCAGACAGGAGAGTGTCCGGCTCGTTCTGTTTGCCGGCATTAACCTTGCGAACGTTGATAAAGAACTTGCACAGAACGTGGTCCAAGTGAGCTCATGAGATAAGCTCTCAATTTTCTCATTTCTTCTGTTAATCGACTCGATGTAACAACTTAAAGTGTTGATGTCGCTTAATCTAGTTTTCTTCGTTGTGTCACGACTTTTCTGCGAGTAGACAAACCTGTCACTTTGTTCTTGACTGCTGCTAGGTTGTTGTTGTTCTCCGCTGTTAGATTAGTGTTCTTCGTTGTCTCAATTTTGGTCATAAAATTCATTTTCCGAATGTTCTTTTTCTCGCAGGTTCTTCTTTACTTTGTTTGCCGGTTTCCACTCAGTGACCTTTGTGGGCTAAAAATTGAGTTAAGCTTTCTACAAAACTGAATTTAAAAACTTTCCCGCGCTGATGGCTTTGCGCTGCTCGTTACGGGAGAATCCCGCCGTGAAAATACCCAATCAGAGCGCGCGTTATACCGGCTATAAAACTCAGCCAAAAATAATACATGTTATTTGGCGATACTGAGCTGACGGCTATGTCTTTTAGGGATAATTATTTTGGCCCTTCCCTTATTCATTATCTTATGTCATTTATACAAGGCACGTCCTCAGAGCAAATCAGTCACAAATCGGAGAAAAAACGAAATAATCTTAATATCATTGTTTACCTACCGTTGCAAATAAAATGTAATCAAGTTAATTCCAGAATGTAACACAATTGAATTATAAAGGTCACGAATTGTCGATTTCAATGTACATTACAGCGTCCCGATAAAGCTAAATGAATATTTACGTTTTAATATCTAAAATGCCTACAAATTATGAATAGCACATGTTTGTTTTTAAAATAATCAATGGAAATTTAAAACAACGAGGTAAAAAAAGTTAGAAAGGACTAAATTGGCAGACAACGTAAATTTGCATAATATTCGCCATCCAAACATCAGAACTGAATAATTTCCCAGTTTTAGCCATTTAACCCGTTTAAAAGTTTTATGTATGCGTGCTTTTCTGTATTTTCGACTTAGAATGGTGAGATCTAACAATTAAGAACGTTTTCATTTAAAACAATCTGAATTTGCTCAGCGACCTCATTTGCATAATTCGGGTTCATATTCACAGACTCACCAAAAGTTCGAAGTCGCTGTGGGAAAGGAAGATAAAAAGCGCAAGGTATTTTTATATTTCTAGGCTTCCTAACATCTGCTTAGTAGAATTCAGTAAGAATTTAGCGTGACCTGGTCTGGACTTGTGAAATAAAGGCCAGCGAAGATAGGGTACTTTCGCATGTTTCAAAAAAGCGATTAAACGTGTGCTAATACGATAATTTTCACAAACCTGTAAATCGAAACATATCAAAACTAACATGCGTTTCACACCTTTGAAGGACCACTTAACCTAGAAATAATAATGATTTTTTGTTGCGTTCGGTGGTTTTCGAGAAGTGAGCTCGTCAACTTAGGCAATTTTCGATTCTTTCCTGGCTCAAATTTAGGCCTTTTGTCGCTTGGATTGTTGTGAGCTCTAAAAAAATATTTTAACGTATTTCCAAAAACTAAAGTCGTTGCATTTACTTATGACCCAAGATAGTTCACTGGGCAAAGTTTGAGGGGGAACTTTTTTCCGACCCGAAATGCAGTGGACCGCTTTTACAGAGACTGCCTCTTAAGAGCCCCCTTGAAGAGATCTGACGCCAAATCGCCCCCTTCATGAGAGGGCATATCTAGTTTTTTGGCTTTTTAACGAATTTAGTCTTTTTAATGCCACATTCTGCGCAGGTACAATAGAACATCAATCTACCGTTCTTAGCTTTCTTATAACCAGATGGTTCCACACACTTGGTTTGTTTCTTCTGTTTTACACAGTAACTTTCCATATGTTAGTTAGTTATATAAAATTTGTGAAATAGTTTATTAGAAATCTATGATTAACACCGTGATCTATTGAATTAAAATTCGTATTATGTATGGTTTCCAATAATGATACACCTCTTTGACGTTCAGTCAGATAGTATAAACACCAGTATCCACATAAGATGGAATCTCTTTCCTGTATTTCATCCCCCGAAAATACGATATATTTTTTACTTGTTGATAAATACGTTTTGACATCATTAGGCATTCTTAAACCGAATGGATCAAAGTATTCACAATATTTGTCAATGTTCCTATAACAAACCCAGTGACTGCCCAACCCTATTTGTGAATCCAAATTGATAATCCCACATTCTTTCTTTATTTTGTCAGGTAAATTATCACGACTGTAAATACCTCTAAAATGTTCAATCTTGAGTTGTTTCAACCAATTTGTTAAATCAACGTTTGATAATGCTTTGTTAACAAATTTTATAGAAGTGCCCCCAATATTGGAATTCCGTTGAATGGGCTGTTTTTCCCCAGAATTAAACCCTCGGCTGTTTGTTTTTTTGTCCTTCTTGAAGATCTTTTTTTTATTCCCATTCCAACCGGGTTGTCCCAGGTGCCGAAAAAGGGAGGTGTGCGATATGGAAATACCAAACCGCCCTTCGATTTTGGGGAAGGAGGAGGGACATATACTGGTAATGATCTCTTTGAACGATTGCTATCAACCTGCAAACCCTTTCCGGTTAATGCTTTTATCAGCAGAGGTATCCCAATAGATGCAAGAAGAGTCCCCAGAAACCCTCCCTGTTGTGT
Organism: Desmophyllum pertusum; assembly: GCA_029204205.1. Lineage (NCBI taxonomy): Eukaryota > Metazoa > Cnidaria > Anthozoa > Scleractinia > Caryophylliidae > Desmophyllum > Desmophyllum pertusum. The sequence goes on along the minus strand of MU825884.1, from coordinate 1,431,136 downwards.
TTTGGTGGGTTTAATAACTAACTGACCACCGGTTTGAAGAGCGCCCAATATCTGCTTTTTCTGTGTTACAGTCAGCAGGTTCTTGTATTTAATCAGTTGATCAATCTTGTTTTGCGGAATGAGAAAACCACCTGTCTGTCCCTTTCCAAAAATCTTGTCAATCCCCAAACTGCCCAAAGCACTCATTGCACCAGTTGCAAGAGCGGGTGCCGCCTTTGCGGCAAATGGCAATAGTTTTGTTCCGAGTGAGAGAAGAGAAGACCAAAGACTCCCACCATGTTTCACGGCTTTTCGAATACCTGTTTTTGAAATTGAGATATCTGTTCCGGTCCCATTCTTCACCGCTCTCACGATTTTATTGACCTGTGTCTTTGTAAGCATCAATTTATCAGATCCATTTAATTCAGTCTTTGACAATCTGATTACAATTGCCGAATTATCTCTATAAGCTTTTGCAAGTCTTGATCTCTGTCCTTCCGATAGAGTGACTCCATGAGAATAATAAGTTGTCATATATATATTTATGTTAGATAATTTCACGTTTATAAAACATATTTGATTAATGATTAATGATCAATGTAGTTGTAGTTGTTAATAGTATAATACATATTTAATTAGTGATAGTTGTTACACATCTTAAGATCTAAGCAACAGTTTACCATCCTTCTGCTCTAGCTCAACATGCTGTTCATAATGTGTGATCGCGTAAACTGAATACGATGTTGTTGTCGTTCCCGAAAGCTCGTATCTGAAACTCAGTTTTGTGGTTCCGTCTTTGATATCCATCTTCTGCTTTGTTAGATCGAAATAAACGAATGGGAATACAGAACCAAAGTTTGTACGATTCAAAAGTGTGCCTTCTCCATATTCGTTGTTAACGTGAACGTATTTCAAAACATCTCTGTATACACGCGAAGGATCTGTTGAAGGCGCATAATGAATTTCAGGGTATTCGTTTCCATTACCAACCTCAAGATGGCAATTTATTAGAGTTCTGGGGTCTGTGCTCACCGAAAATGTATTATACAAGAACTGGTTCGCAGTCTGTGTATCGATATTGGCATCATTGATTATGAACACAAAAACGTGACGAGGTCGTGTTATCCCAGAAGTGATTTTAAAATTACCAGTTCTCTGTTGTGAGCTGTTGGATCTTTCTACATTCTCGCGAAGATATGTCCATTTTCTCGATTTCAGAAATTCACTCATGTATAGGCTATTCCCGTTTGAGTTAAAGGTGATTCTGGGGACAAACAGCTGCATACGTGTTATAATGACTCTGCAATCATCAGCAGCCTGCCAAATTAAGTTACCATCGCTCTCAATTTCCAAATTCAATTCCACTCGGGTGTTTGGTAATAGCTCTCCCATAAGGCTCTCGAAAAACGAATAGCGATTCAAACTAATTTCAGTATTGACAGTAGCAGATACACCAAGAAGAGCTTTTCTACTTGCAAATCCTTTATTATAAGCCGCATTTGTCTTGTCTTCTTGTGCATTTCTGTTAGTATCAAGATAGTAAAATTCATTTGAAGCAGTACTTTCTGCATATGACGGGCTGTATTCAAGCATGTTTTTGACGTTCACACAATGGTTACTGTCGTTACAATCATAGACCTTCTTACCATTTAATTTAACGTCAAAATTCTTGATCAGACTATGAGAACCATTTACTATTCCATTATGATCATCAATAGCGATATTCGCTCCAGCTGTTTTAGTCACTTTGAAATCTATTGATATCCTCGAATTAAACCAATCGAACACTGCTACTTCGCCTGAATTATCGGCTACGAACCGATATCCATCCTTCTTCTGTCTAGCATTGTTAGCAACAGTTGTATTCAAAGCCGTTTCTAGGTCAAAAACAACATCTTCGTATCTTTCGACAAATTTCGAATTTCTATACATATATATAACTAACTTACATAATTTTTACTCGTTTTTTGATTAATAGTGTTTCTAATTGATTAATGATGTTTCTAATTGATTAATTGTGTTTCTAATTGATTAACTCTTTCTACGTAACGCTCCTCCACTAAGTAGTTGATTAACTCTCTCATTTATCTCATAATCAGTTAGCGGTGATTGTGTTGGTGGCGTTGGCGGTGTTTCTGTATTCTTTCTACTCAAGAGCTGGACTATTTTATCACCCGCCTTCTTTGCTGCAAAATCACCTGCTTTAGTAGCTGCGTTTTCGAATGCTTTTTCAGCGCCTTTTTGAATCCCAGCTTTCAATGTTTTTTTAACCGTCTTACCAAAAACCTTAGCAGCAATCGATTTCACTACATCTGATACACCTTCGCCGTAAATATGTGTTTTTACATATCGATCCATCTCTGGGTCGTAACGTTTCTTGTATTCAAACTGTCTTGTCATAATATATATATATTCGTTAGATTAAATAAGTAATAATATATATATTCGTTAGATTAAATTGGTGTTGATCTTAGAATCAGTGTTATATACCAATCAATACCGTTCAAATTAATAGATCTATCTAAACTATCTGTGACGTAAAACCGCATTTGACTGATATTATTAGATGCTATGGGACTAAATAGAGCACGTTTTGGTTCAAAAGTGAATGGAAAACTTCTTGTTAAATTATCAGTTGGGATGACACAAAGGGTGTTACTATTATTACCGTTGACAATGCTGTCTGTTATAGCGTCACTATTTACATTGAGGACGTCAATTGAATTTGTTATGTTCGGAAGCATTGAACCATACTCTGTTTTAACAACAATCTTCTGCTCAAAACCAAGTAATTCTGCAAAATCTGTTCGTATATCAAGTTGGAAGCCGTTTTCAACCTCTATAATCACCTTGTATGAGCTCAATACGAATGAAATATTGATACCATAGCCTCCTGCTGCTGTTTTATGTTTGTTGTTTTCCATCGACTGTTTTATGAAATTATCAATGTCGTCATAACTATACATACCGTTAATAAGGGTGACTGTTTTCCATGTCACGCCTGCATCTGGAGAATATTTAACAGAATTATTTCCGTAGATCTGAGAAATGTTGTGCCAACTATAAGTCATTGACAGACGATCAACGGCTAGTTCGTGTCGCATATTAGGGTTTAATTTTAAAATTGGATTGAATTTAACAACAAAATCTTCAGTTTTGGATCGTCCTACCTTGATTCGGTTGAAAGATGAGATATGAATTGCTCTTTCGTTCATGTATATTAGTAGAATATATTATTTTAGCACATATTCTTTTAAGAGATCGTTAAGTTGATTGTTATTCAAAACACCCAATTTGTTTAATGTATGTACAATTTCTGTGAATTCATCTCTTACACCATCATTTCCGGCCATTACTGACCCTCCTAACAGCTCCAGACGTGATAGAAGATCGTGTGGGTTATTATAATAGACGACCCCACTGCCTATCTTTTTGTATTTATTAGATGTCCGGTGTATTGGAATCTCACTGATTATATTCAAGTCGTTAAATATAGATTTCGATAGAGGACTATAATTCTTTTTAGTGTTAAATCTCTTTGTAAGCAGATCAAGTGTATCGAAATCAGCTTGTTTATCATATACTTTTTCACCATCCTTGTAAGCAATTAGTTTGAGCTGACCGTATAATTTAGGCATATCGATAATTAAATTTCCATAGGTGCCCTTCTGATCGATTTTATAAGCATTTCTTTTTGTTTGTGTATATATACCCTCTCCGACTTTCAAAGTTTTTGTACCCTCTTCAACTACACCGATTCGACTTCTGTATTTTTTAATAGTTTTAATCTCCTCACTATATCCATCTATTAGATCTTTATTATTCTTTCTTGCTTTTTTTGTTGTAGATAAGTTACCCTTTTCACCTCCTAATTTTTTGTTCAATTCTCCAGCTTTATTGAATATTTTACTAGCTACGTCCACATCTTTCATTGTATCTATTAAAACTTTAGATGGCAATGGTAATTTATATTTTTGTATAATTGTAAAGTCTTCCGGTGTGAACCCTTTGTCCATATCTGATACCATTTTCATTTGTTTGCCGTCAGGTCCGGGTAATGCTAATCTTTTAACTTGTTCTGAATATGGGACTATCTGCATCTCTTTTGCTTCTTCTCTCAACTTACTTATTTCATCGATTTCTTTCTCCAATTGTTCAGTAATCGGTTTGACTTCTTCTTTTTTTTGCTCATAGACATCCTGCTTAGACGTTTCATCATCCTTAATAACATCGCGGACAATTTTAGTTATTTTTCCTGCTTCGATTTTAGGAATAACGAGTCTCTTATATCGTTCTATATCCATATGTTATTACGTTATATTAAAAACTTATCTCAACTTATCTCGACTTATCTTAACTTATCTTTAATATAACGTAATGATATATATGGAAATACCGAATTATGATTCTGGTAATGATAGAGAGAACACTTTCAAACAGTTGTATTCATACATGCCAACGAGCACTTTCCGCATGCTTATATGTGGAAATTCTGGTAGCGGTAAAACTAACCTTTTGTATCACATGCTCACCAAACCGCTAATATTTTATGATCAACTTCACCTGTATGCTAAGAATCTTGAACAGGATAAATATAAAAATCTAATGAAGACAATGAGTGATATCAGTAAACAGGTTGGCTATGACGTCTTAATTTCAAGTAGTGACGAAATAGTACCTGTAAATAAACTTGACGATCAATTGCAAAAAGTCATTGTGTTTGACGATTACGTATGTGAAAAAAACCAGAAGAATTTAATAGATTATTTCATTCAAGGACGCCATCGAAATTGCAGTGTGATTTATCTGTCTCAGAGCTTCTATAAAACACCGAAAGATATCCGGTTGAATTGTTCGCATTACTGTGTGTATGATTTCCCATCTACTAATGAAAGAAATCTGATATCCAGAGAGCTTGGTGTTGATAAGGAGAAATACATCGAGGCTACCAAAAAACCATACTCATTTTTATATGTTGATAAACCAATGAAATTAATCAAACGAAATTTTTATGGGGCTATTTAATATAACGATATTATATCAGAATGGGAATTTTTAATGAACACAGTAGTTCTACTACAACCGATGATAGTAGTGATATCATAAAAACAGGACCTCCGGGACCTAAAGGGGTTGGGTATAAATTGGACAAGGACGGTAACTACGACATTCAACACAAGAAAATAATTAATATAGCCGATCCAACAAATCCGCAAGATGCGATAAATCTTATGACAATGAAAGCCCAAACGCTATTATTAGACGGGTCGAATAAGTTGGTGGGGAAATTAGATTTGAATGGAAACGACATTGTCAATTCTGGTGATATTGTGATGCAGAATTCGCTTATCAGACAACTCGGTAATGCTGTTGGAGACCAAGATGCTATTAATAAATTAACTCTTGACAGTGAACTTGCGAAGAAACATGACCGGGTTAATACAGGCGATCTTGATTTACACGGTCATAAAATAGTAAACTTGAAAGACGCTACTAATTTTGGAGATGGAATAAATTATGGGACGATGAAAGCACAAAGTTTACTTTTGGACGGCACAAATCATATGACAGGGAGTTTCAACTTATCTGGAAACGACATTGTCAATTCTGGTGATATTAGTATGAACAGGACGAAGATTGTCAATTTAGAATCAGATGACAGCGATCTCAGTGCTGTAAATAATTTGAAAATGAAGAGCCATGTCGATACCGCGATCGAATCAAAAACAAAACTTTTCATTGAAACAGATGCTATAGGGAACGTTGACATGAAAAATAGTTTCATCAGTAATATACACGATTCCGATAGCGAAAAAGATGCTTGTAATCTTCGTAGCGTTAAACTCCTCCTTTCGGGAGCACATGTCAATATTGGGAAATTGTCAAAAAACCTTGATATGAATAACAACAAAATAATAAATATCAAAAACCCGACAGAAATTGGCGATGCTTGTAATAAGGCTTATGTTGATTCACAATCTGGAAATGTTCGTGCACCACTGACTCACGATTTAAATATGGGGGGTTATTTGATTACTTTTCTGAAAGAGCCGACGAAAGACAATGAAGCCGCTACGAAGAGTTACATCGATGTTAATTTGGCTGGAAAAGTTGATAAAGCTGAGCTATATACGCTCACAACAAGGAATTATGTTGATGGTGAGCTTGAGAAGAAATTGAATCTCGACGGGTCGAACCTCATGACTGGAAACCTTGACATGAATAACAAACATATAAATAACGTATCGAGCCCTTCTACTGGCCTTCAAGCTTGTAATAAAGCATATGTAGACCTGACCGCTCTTTCAGTTCTCGGTGATAACAAGATGCTCGTCAACCTTGATCTGAATAGCAAAAAAATCGTGAATTTAACAACTCCAACAGATACAGAGAATGATACAGCAACTAATGTAGCATATGTTAGCCAAGAAATAAAAAAACTGAACACAAAAGTACTTGCTGATGTGAGGAAGTATGTTGATGAATCACATGTTTCAAGTGCAGACAGCAAGAAGAATGTACTCGATTATTTGATGAGAGATGTGAATTCGGCTAATGCAGAGAGCAATATACTCGTTATTGGTTTATCTTATGTTTCGAATGGCCCACATACACATAACAGGAAAGCCTTTAATCTGAAACTCAAGAAAAATGCTCAGAATAAATATTCCTCTCGATTATCTTTTGATATGACGCCCTTGGCCCAAGGAGAATATACTTTTTGTATTGAATACTTCCCTCCGAAAATGGTGGGAGTGTTGGTAAATGTGGTTTCTTCTTCTCTCAATATCACCGGACAATCAACGAAGGTCTTTCCAACTTATACTAGATCGATCATACACGTCCATAAATGGTCAGTTGTACCACCGGTTGTAATCGATGTCGATCTGAGATGTGATGGCACAGCTTCGGATGTTGCTTATCTGATAATCTATGGGATTCAAGGCTCTCAGAGTGATGTATCGTCTGATGTTTATGATAGTGTTTATGTCATTGAATCTAACAGAATGGTTATGGAAACTGATTTGGACTTGAATAGAAATCGGATACTAAATGACAATATAAGCCCTTATACAAAAAATATCGGTTACAGAAAAGTATTTGAACAGTTTGTCGATCTGACTGATCTATCAGCATTTAATTTAATCAAGGAATCGGCGAAAATATACATTAATAAGATTGATCAAGATTTGGTTATCAACAAGACAGATATTAGCTCTTACGATCCAGCGATCAAGGGTTTTAATGTCCATGGATCTCATTTGCAGCTGCAGAAAACGTTCAATCAAGATGACAACTTTACATTATTTATCTCATTGCAACATGACAGTGAACTCGAGTCTTACAGCGATAGTTTTATCGGTTTTGGTGATTCTTCCTCAACACTTAAGTTTGTCAAATACTATGTCGACAATAATAGTTACAGTCTGCTAGTTTCGAATACTGTTATTTACTCAGAGAGATTGATAGCGGGTCATGCTGATAAGGCGATGTTCCTTTGGATAGTGAAAAACGGTAACAACTTTCACTTCAAACTAAGTGCTCACACAGGCAACATATTCATCACTTTACAGTACAAACCTGCTTTTCAGGCCAACAAATTCTGGATTAATCTCAAGTTCGTGATAAATAAAATCGGTTTTTCTGATAAGGCTTACGACATCGGATCTATCGGATACGGCAGAATATTTCTTCAAGAAAAGCAAAATGGAGTAAGTGCTGTATAAATTATATAGACAATGTATATGACAAGAGAAAAGAGGAGATCGATATATGAGTTTAATCATATTGATAAGAGTTTGAATGACAACACAATCAATGAGATCAAATCATTGTATACCTATTATCACAAAAGATGGTGGTGTTACAAGAAAGCTTTCAAGACGTTTAAGATGAAAAATTTAGCCATAAACATATCATCTGTCGGACTCGTTGTTGTTGGGACTATTGTAGGTGGTGTGACACTTAATCCAATAATTCTCGGTACTGTGTCAGGAACGGGCATCCTTATAAAAAGTTATTGTGAGATTAAAAACTTCTCTCGGAAAATTGAGACGTGTAAATTTGCGTATACAACATATCAGAAGTCACTGACAGAATTGAGATCTTGTCTAAGAGGCAATCATTTTGATCATAACCAATTCATAAATAATATGAAGCTTATTGACGAGATAATCATCGACATGTGTCCCCTCGTGGATAAATTCGAAAAACAATATGCTGAGAAATTCACGACTAAATAATCTGTAAAATCTCTGCCTATATCATGACGTCACGACACAGCTGTGTTGTTATGTCACACTATTTCTTAATTTTTTTCTTACAAAGCTTCGTTGGCTTAGTTGCAATATACGTTAACCCGGTTTTTGTACAAATATCCATCCAGATAGTTTCATATTGTTTTAAGGTTTTCAGGCTCTTAGGAAGATCAAAATATTTGTAACATGGAGATTGTATTATTTTGAATATCTTTCGGAATATGAAGTTAAATTTTATTGACCGTTTTCTTTTGTCGTTATAATAAGTAAAACACCTTCAATCTTCTTAAACATACTATTAATTTTGGCTCTATCTTTATACGATATTTGAATCCTGTGTTTAAAACATTTATCGTCTAAGACGTTCTTTATATGGTATTTCCGATGATAGACCGACTTCTTCCTAAATTTACACACGTTTTCATAAAAATCTATGTATTCCGGTCTTAGTTCATATGAGTCCACAACACCACAGTTTATACAAACAAACATACCTTTTTCATTAATCGTTTCTTTATTAACACAACAGGGTTCATCATCTTTACATTTTACATTTTCAGCTAACTCTTGATCACAGAAAGGGCAAATAATCTCTCCATCTTCCTTCAAGCCATTATGAATATTCGCATCACAATTCATCCTATATACTATTAGTAGAGATTATATTTTAAGTACAATAACAAACAAAAACGTATGACGTCACGACACAGCTGTGTCGGCCTACCTAAATAATTCAGTGCTTCAATGTTCACGTTTATTTCTACCGAACGATGTGACGTCACGACACAGCTGTGTCGGCCTAAATCTTACAAATAACACAAAAGCAATCTATTTCATGGGTCCACGCTATTACTACACTTGGATGACATTATAAAATAAATCAAATAACAGCTTGAGTAAACTTTTCTCTAAATATTTGTAGTAAATGTTACTGAATAATTTTACGACTGTCTCATGACCCGACATGTTCAGACATAGCGGGGGAATCTCCGAATATAACATCCGGTTTTCTGAGAATGTCACGCAATGAAATCACGCAATAAATAAAATGCAGAAGAGATAATATTTTAAATGAAATAACACAATGAACTCACACAATGAAAAAAACATATAGTTTTCAATATTTTACAGCGCATTTTTTGGTTTCAATTTTCTAGCGCATTTTTGGTTATATGGAAAAAATAAATGGAATTATGCGCTGAAATAAACATATAGTTTTTAATATTTTATAGCGCATTTTTTGGTTTCAATTTTCTAGCGCATTTTTAGTTAATGGAAAAATAAATGGAATAATGCGCTGAAACCCCCATATCCTATACTACTGACGTCACAGGAAAAAACTCACACCAGGTCTCCTTTGCTCGGTCATTTTCCAACCGGAAGAAAAATTTCACGTTTTTGAAGCGCTAAATTAAAATCGGTAAAGAAAAATTGCAATCGAAAAAAAATTTGCAGTTCATAATAATTATTATCAGGACACTATAATGTACTAGATTTTAACAAGCAAACAAAAAAATATCTGTCATATACACTTTAAATCATATGAAATGTATCGTAAACCATCACTGAAATGTACACGTCACTGAGTATCATTTAAACATAGTTCAAATTGTATGTTGAAGAGTAACTCAAATATTAATGACACTGACACGCGTGACTGTGTCAGACAACCTGATTTGATATATTATATATCGTGAAAAATGTGTTTGGTGGATTTGACCTTTCAATTATTGGCTCCCTTTGTTTTGTGACGTTGAAACCCTGTATACTGAATCTTGGACAATTTAAAATGGAAAATTAATACCACATCTCCCCCGTATTTCAATGAAAGAAAAAATGGCACATTTTGGTTTTAGCGCAAATTCATCCTTGGTTTGGTGGGGAGGGGTGGTTTCATTCCTTATTTATTCCGTCCAAGATTGTAGCAATTCCATCCAGGGGATCGGGAGTAGCAATATTTACTACGGAAACCAGGATAAGCTATAGTGGTGAGGGTGGGCCACTTTGGTATATATAATAATATATTATTATTATTTAGTACTTTGGGGGGTGGGGGGGGGGGGGGGACTATTGGCCAAACACATGCAAGTAGAAGTCACTCTCTTAGTACCACAATCTGCCTGTTGTGAAGAAGAGAAGAGGACCGCTAGAAGTCACAACATTGCCATTAGAGAAGCAGAAAAGACTCCCAGGCTACGACTCTCTTGACTGGCTGAGCTTCCCACCAAATAACCTTGCCATTGACATCGTACTGGGTCATGGAGGGAAGCTTGGTAAACAGTCTCAAGTCATCAGAAAGTCGCACGGTTGCAAGTGGGTGCAAGTGGTGCACACTGCGCCTGAAGAACTCGGAATGCACAAAAACTATCCCAAAGCGATTTCCAAAGGAGAGGAGAAGAACAGAACCGAAGTAGAGTTATGTAAATTGGCAAATCTTGTTGTGGCAGTTGGACCCAAGTTGACGAAGGGCCTACTCTTCTTACCTACGCTCATGCAAGGAACACCAAGACATAATGCAGCTGACGCCGGGCACATTCAGTGAATTTGCTGTCATAAAACAAGCAACAAACGAGAGTGAACAAGTTTAAGGTGTTGACCTTTGGCCGGGGTGATCCTGAAGACTTCAGTCTCAAAGGATATGACATTGCTGCGAAAGCAGTAGTTGAACTGAGAGACCGCTCTTACTGTTTGATCTTTGTAGGCGCACCCGAAGGAAAACAGGAAGAAGTCGCAGAAAACTTATTGCAGAGTGGAATCTCCAAAGATCAGCTGATTGTCAGAAAGTTTGTGCAAAGCAAGGAAAGATTGAAAGAGTTGCTTTGCGAGGTTGATCTTGCCATCATGCCGTCCAGGACAGAAGGATTCGGATTGACTGCGCTGGAAGCCTTGTCTGCCGGTCTTCCCATTCTTGTGAGTGGTAACTCGGGTTTTGCAGATGCATTGTGTGCTCTACCATCAGGCACGTCATTTGTGGTGGAATCAGCCGACCCTAAAGAGTGGGCGAAGGCAATTGCAGCTGTCCGTCTGAAAGACAGAGCAGAGCGACTCTCGAGAGATTCAAAGATTGCGGACATGTTACGAAGAGCACTACAGCTGGGAGAGACAGTGTGAAGCCCTTGTTCAAAAGATTTGGAGTATAGTTCATGGTAAGACTTTCATTGAATTCCTTGGCTTAATCCTATCTAATATCACAGAATTGTTATGTTATTTCAATACCGAAGTTGATTGTGGGAGACGCGTTGGGTGTGGGGAATGCATCTAGAAATTTTCAAGCTGCAAATAATAATACATTGTAGTTGTTGTTCAAATGAGATTTAAAGTCCCTAGTCAAATGAAATCAAAAGTTCCAGAACCAAAATATATGAATCTCTAAACAAGCTCTATAATTATAAAGTGAACATCAAACGCGTCTGATTCTCAGCATGAAAATAAATTATGGTATATGTTAAGCTTGGTAGAAACACAACGATATTATTCAGCTCAGTGACAAGAAACTACTCAGAAAAGGATTTCCGAGTTCTCCCAACAGGAGTCGATACCATGACCCTCCGCACACTGGTCTTTCTCAAATGTTGTGTTTCTACCGAGCTTAAACGTACCTTTGTTTCAATACATATCGACGAACCTAATCCCAGCAATATACGGGATGTTTGTCACATTTGAACCTAGTAATTAACAATTAGACGTCAAGATCGAGGTTTCTATCGGCTGATAGTTGGCGAGGGGCGAAGCCCCGAGCCAACTATCAAAGTCGATAGAAATCGAGAGCGAGCCGTCTAATTGTTTTAGCATAACCCAGTGGCTGATCTATTAAACATAGAATATCGATAAAACTGATTTATTGATGGTTTTGTTTTAATTATTTTTGGCCGTAATGCAGAAAAAACTGTGCGCGCGCTCCGAGAGCCGTCTATCGATCGATAGTAGGTGCCTGTGTAGCCACGAGTCTCCTGTAGCTGAGTGGTAGAGCGTCCGAAAGGTCTGTAGAAGGTCATAGGTTCGGTTACTGTTGGAAGAATCCGATTAATCAGAAATTTGTCATAGCGTAATGATGTAAAATACAAAATAAATTTTTGCAGTAAGAAAGAAAAGAAATTGTAACATTTTTCCAAGCGAAAAAAAACCCTTATACTTGGGCAGTCTAGTTATTCTTGTTATGGGAGTGAGTATTGGGGATATTTTTTCTGGAGAGCTGATGTATTTAGGTGTAGACTGAGGAAGGTGCCGTTTCGAAAAGCACGACCACAATATTGCTTATCAACATAGATCTGATGAAATAAGACGTAAAGTCAGTGTGTTCATAGTCAATTATAGACATCATATATTCCATGCAACTTTTATCAGATTTCTACCATTTGATTATATTTTGTTGTGTTCGCTGTTGTTTTTACAGATTAACAAGACAAGCTTCCTCCACAGTGGCAATACACGAGTCAAGAAACCTCAGAGGAAAGGGAAAGCCGGTGGTCGATGTAGCTTATAGGTTTTGAACACTAAGTTAAAACATAAAATAATTAAAATAGTAGACTGGCAAAGCGTGGTGTCTACCAGCAATGAAATACAGTGAAACTTCCAGTAAGGGACACCCTCGGGACCTCTGACACCCTCGGGACAAGTTAGTGTCCCCTTTATAGAGGTGTCCCAGCTTTAATAGATGTACAGAGATACAAAGATTATATGAGCAGTTAATTTTGCCGGGACAAAAGTTTGTGTCCCCGCAAAGGAGGTGTCCTAAAGTAGAGGTTCCAGTGTATAACCTCTTAGAAATTTAAAAATATATTTTCTTGTTTTTACAGTCGCTAATACAATAGACTGACAAATACTCGGCTCTAGTTTGGGTGAGTTTTTGCGGGACACGTATTAAACCTTGGAAGAAACTGAACTCCTCAAGATAATAAAAGCACTCGTGCTTCATAATATTATTTTTCTCCAAGTGTAATACTTTTTAGCAGGAAAGCTTATTGTATAATATCATACCTTTAGCAAACATGTTAAGTTCGTGCTCGGTGCTTTGGAATGTTAAAGGAGCTACATGTATGTCACGATATTTGAAGCCATTTTTGCGAAGTGCAAAATCACCTTCGAATTAAAGAAAGCCTCAAAATAATAGTTTACTAAGGTAGAAAAACACCAAAGAGGTGATAACAAACCAAACAGAAACAAGGATGGTTGAGGATGGAGAAGAATTAAAGACGGATTGTGAATGGGTGAACTTGAAAAAATTGGCCAATTTTTTCAAGATGCGCCATCCGTGACGTAGCCCCTTTAAATTTGAATAAACTGAATAGTTTTTATGTAACCTGAATACAGTTACTTACTATAGTTTTATGTATTTTGTTAATCTCAAATGAGAAATACAATCGTTATACGTGTATATATAAACTCATCAGCCAAAATTCTGGGGAATATTTTTACCTTCTAAAGCTCTAGATCGAAGTCGAATATTGCAGCGGGACAATGGAATCACGTCATGATTGTCTGGCATATTGCGCTAAAGGCTTCTTTTGTATAACTGCACAATCTCGTTCCCAGAGTCCTCGTTACCCTTGTCCAGCGATGGAGCGGCCAACAAGGACCTTTGGGGGTAAGCGATCCGCCATGACAGGATTCTAGGACTTCCGTCTCTGCTGCGCATGCGTTCGACACCATGTTTCAACTAACGGACGCCAAGATTCTTGGTCTTACTACGCAAGTCAGGCGGATCACTCTATCCCAGAAGGTCCTTGTTGGCCGCTCCACCGCTGGACAAGGGTAACGAGGACTCTGGGAACGAGATTGATAACTGCAGCATTCATACGTGAGATAACATAAAATCTTGCCAGAGAAAGACTGAGTTTTAAAATAACTCCGTGAAAACCTACCTCAAACGTGACGCCTAGCGCTGGTCACGTGATTGTCAGCCGTTTTGCGCTTTGTGGTAAACGTTGTCAACTCATTTTTTTCACCACGCCTCATTTTGAAGCAGAGGCAAAAGGAATATCCAACCTCGTCACCAGGGTTTCTTTTTAGAATTGAAATTCAAGATGCCGGGAAGATCCCGGACTGGAGTAAGTCCTTAAAAAAGCTACCGCTGGCCAAAAATAAACAAAGGAGATGAAATAACATCACGTGCCATATTCGTGCACAATTTACAAGGAGGATTAGCAAGGGCGGGTGAAACGTAATATTTCTTAACTTGGCAGGCGTCGGCCACGATTTACCGAGGTTACCACCATTTTATGCTCATTTTATTTTAAAGTCATCCCGTCTGCACGTGTGCACGACATTACAAAATCAATTTACAGGGACTAGACCGCGGTTCATGGGTGATTTAATACCGAGCTATTCGCTTCAAACGCGTATGAAATGCCCGCCACGGTTTTCTAAAACCTAAAAGTCCACCGAGAACGGAGTAGAAGGCGGTGTGGACGAAAACGATCTTCACAGTAAGGGGCGGAACAATTATGATATCCCGGGAGGGGGGGTAAAAAAATTCACAGTGCATGATATTTTATTTTCAGCCTGAGTTGTCTGCAGGATTTTTTTTTAGGAGAGCAAGCTCCTGCACGAATATTTTTTTCCACAGATATCTTTGCTTTATACATATGTTCCTGAGTTTGGCTTGCAGGAATTTTTTTTTGATGGTCAGCTGCTTGCAGGATATTTTTTTTATTTTTTTTTGGTAATTGTCACCGCCCCCCCCCCCCCCCCCACCCCCCCTGCCCGGGATATCTAATGGTTCCGCCCCCTAAGTAGAAATAGTATTTACCCCGCTATTTTAACGCTAGTTACGAAATAACCACATATCTAATTTGTTCCGGTAAGAATTGTAAGAAAGCCAGAAAACGTTTTTTCCGCCCTTTATTAATTTGCAAAAGTTGTTCAATATCTTATTTCTCCGTACAATATCGATACATTGTCAACAGACAAATGATGAGAATATGGATAATCATCAGCTTAGGACGTAAAGGATTTAAAAAGGCTTTAGTCTTCAAACAAGAGCTTTATTCCGCTCCTATCATTCTTATTATTATTCAAGAGTTATATTATTTCCAGTGTTTATAAACAGTTGTTGTTTATGCAACTGGTGGAATTCATCTTGGAAGTGATAAATTAACATTTAAAGCGTTTTGTAACATTCTACAAATTCTGCCTATTTAGAAAAATATTAATTGCTGAAAATGTGCTCGTGTCTCCTTTTTAATAATGCATCTTTGCAGCAAACTTTTTACTTTCCTGTCGCCTCTTTTAATCCAATACTTCCTCAGTACCTTCATTGCTTATGCATGTTTCAGTTTCATGAAAAAGTAGTTGTAATATATCAAACACGAGGGACAGTGTTTTATTCAATTTCCAAATACTGAGAGAGCTAGAGTTGAGACGAAATTCAAGTTGTTTGGAAATGTGATGAAACACTGTCTGGAGTGTTACATATCTCTTCTCGATCAAAACAAAAGTAGAATGAGTAAATCGTAAAAATCCATGCTAATTAAGACCAGTTATCACAGTGATGATTTCATTGTTATAACTTGATGAATTATTAATGAGTTTGAGATTTACTTGTACAAACGCCAAATCCCAAATAACAAAAGACAAGTCTTGTTCATGTCATCTCTTCTGAATGATTCACGTCTTGAAACTAAAAGGGAAGAAACTCTGACTATTATTCAAAAAATAGCACTGTCGTTGTTCAGCGAGACACGAAAAAGAAAACCACAACCCAATTTATGATAACGCAAAGGAAATGGTCGTTTTTATACTAGAGACGCACAGTCCGTCTGGACGAACTTGGGCAAGTTTTTTTAGTGCGTCTGGTTATACGTCTCAGTATAAAAACTGGCACAGGACATATGGGTTATTGGCCAAGCAAGAGGTCAAGATGGCGGGATATTGGCCAAGTTCTTTTTTTGCGTGTTTATGGACCGAGATGAAGTCATTTATTCATGAGTCTGAGAACGCTCGTGAAGAGCTATTGGCCAGCTATCAACTGCTATTGACCAGACATTTTTTTCTTACTCTTAATAGCTTCTATTGTAATGGAGTCTGTTGAAACAGCTGAAGTCATGCTAAAAGGAAAAGCATCTGGAAAATACATCGGGATGAGTGCAAAGGGGGAGTTATATACCACAGTAAGTAATAAGGACACCTGTCGTGCATTACACGAACTAGTAAGAGAGTATTAACGTGTTATAAATGAAATTTTTTGGCGCTATATGAAATAAAAATAAAAGACAAGTTTTTGTTGCCCGGAAAAAGGCAGTAATGTCGAAACGTCGGTCGTTTATTACACTTCATAAAGCGCCATATACTAGTATCATGTTTTTTATTATTTCGCAGAATTGTCCATCTCGGCCAGAGTGCGTCTTCAAAGAGATTTTTGAGGCCAAGTACAATTCTTATCAGTCCATGTTAAATCCTGACTGGTATGTAGCGCTGACAAAACAAGGCGAGGCGAAGTCTGGGCCCAAAACTAAACGTGGACAGAGGGCTGTTAGTTTCTTAACAAGGCCTCTAGTTCAAGATTGACAATAAAGTTAATAAATTAACGCGAAGAAAATATATACAAACATGTTATAATGAAGTTAAAAGGTGCGATAATCCTGACCTTGTTATTTTATACCAGTAGACTGATGAAATACTGTAATGAAAATAAAATATATGCTAAATGTGATCGATTTTTGTTTTGTTTTTCTTCTAACAGATTAACGATAAATTGATCTTGGGGGAGGGGGGAGGGGGTAGAGACCGGGCCTGGGACCGAGAAAACATGCTCTCACAACTTGCAAAGCGATCAATTTCGTTTTGGTCAGCGGTGTGCTTCTTTTCGTTTGCGAAATTCCTTAAAAAATGAATTAACGTTCCTATAAACTATTTCGCGATTATTCCAACACGTTCAATTTGTCCAATGTGGCTGAACTTTCCAGGAGCTGAATTCGTGAGTTCAAGTCCAGATAGAGAAAATTAACCATCGCGTGTTCACGTTCTCCATCATACCTTGAATTTGGACATTTTATTTTTTTTTGTTTTGCATAGGAAGGCAAAAAAATGTAAATGCAAAACGTACGTGCGTTTTGTTTTGCATGGGACGGCAAAGAAATATGCAAAACCAAAACACACGTGCAGAATATTGTACTACTAATTAAACCTATTGTTTTGTGACGTTCTCGTTGCCGTCGCCGCCGTGGTTGAAAAACGAAAAACTGGAGGAAGAAGTTTATCTGGTTTAAAGGATCACAAAGTGAAAAAAATACAATAATCATTTATACATCAGTACGCACTTCCATCGCCAGCCGCCATGTTTTTCTACCTTTTCTTCTGGCTTTACACAACTTCTACGCACGTGCAGATGATGAATGCGCTGGCTAAAGTTATGATGATTGCTTTTCAAGTTGTGAGAGCATGGTTTGGATTTGATTTAAAGGTCAAATGCAACAAAATTTGGCATTTTTTTCTTTTGTCGCGAAAACTGTTCTTTATACTAGCATCAATCATACTCAACCCTCAAAAGCTGGTTTGGGGCGATTTGTGGCGCTATAAGGCACGAAATTCGATAACTTCCGATAATTTCCGACGGCTTAACGAAAACGAACCAGGAATGACCGCGCTTGGAATGGAAACGAATTTGCTGTTTTTGTGACGTCATATGTGGTGAACACGTTTTAACGCGTGTTTTCGCGCGTGTTTGAAGCTTGTAATTTGCTTGGGTCAAGTGTTCTGGGTTTGTTTGGAGATTATTTCATAGTGTATTGACGAAAATGGATGAAGACCTTGACATCTCCTTTGAAAATGCTCAAATACAACAAATTAATTAATCTCATCCATTCCTTGCATCTCTTCTCGTCGTTAGGGAATGTAAAAAAGCTTACGCCTGATTAGGGACCTTAAGAAACCACGACGGCGACGGAAACGAGAAACGTCACAAAACAATAGATTTAATTAGTAGTACAATTGCTCCGCACGTGCGTTTTGCATTTTAGTACATTTCTTTGCCGTCCTCTGCAAAACAACAACGTCAAATGATCACGTTCACGGTATTATGGAGAACGTGAACACACGACGGTGAATTTTCCTTTCTCTTCTATCTGGACTTGAACTCTGTCCCTGCGAATTCAGCTCCTGGACGTGTTGGAATAATCGCAAAATAGTTGCTACAGTTAAAAGCAGCACAAAACACCATACTTGTTGATGTTTTGAAACTGCAGAATTTTGTAATTCTCGCTCTTCTCGCGGACTCGCGCGTGTATGTGACGTCATATGTGGTGAGCTTCCCATTTCCGACAATTTTCCGAAGTTTGCCCGAACGCTTCCGTTTGTGGAAGCGAAAAATAAGGCGGTTTTCAAAGTAGAATATCTCGGCGACGTTTTGTCCAAATCGTTTCAAACTTCAGAATATGATTATTCATAATATTCCCTATGATTTCGACTTAAAACTAATCTTATTAAAATTTCATTGCATTTGACCTTTAAGAGAATGTATGGGAAGTAGCTATCCCTCCCACCCTTCTGATTGAGCTCTTACAGAAAGGGGTGGTTACACTATTTCAGACACATTTTCCATACCGATTACATATTCTATACCCTTTTCGTACCTTCTAAAAGCGAGGGGGGTGATTGTTGGAAATTTTGAAAAGAACCTCTAAATTATCTTTTAGTGGGTGTGGCTCAAATTACAAGTTCCCCAAGTTGAAGTCATACTTTTTTCTCCTCAATACCTTCAAAGGTACTGGAATGTGGGATGAGATGGAGAGGGAAGGGAAGGGAAGGGGAGGCTAACTGCTAATAGACCAATTCAGTGTAGATGGTTTATAGGGATGGTTCCCCGGGGATGGATCTGTTAGTAATGTTATAAATAAGTTTGCAAAGCGAAACTCCAACTTGTTTGTGTGAGTCGTCATGCAACGCTTCTCACTAGGGGGGGGGGGGGGGGGGGCGAAATTGCAACCTCCGCTTTCAAGATGGCGGGTGGGCGCGAAGAAGACCCTGTAGACTACGAGTAGTCCCTAAAAATGAGGGACCCTCATTATTTGCGCCTCTATGCGTCGCGTCTTCTCGCGCGAGGATATTTCCACGCGCTTCGCGCGCGCCCGCCCGCTCGATCTGAGAAAAATTAGGGACTACTCCACTCGTAGTCTAAAGACCCTGGCCAATCGCGAGCCCGCCGCCATTTTGAAACAATCAAAATCTCAAATATTTTTGGATTCACGTGACCTGCTCTTCACCTGCTCGATCGCGTGACTTCAACGGGTGGGGCGGGGGATAGGGGGCCAGGCAGCTAAGCCGTGCAATTAATCCGCAGTATTAATGCAGGTATTGGTTAGTTACATAAATATGTGCGTGTTTCTTTGAACGAAAGTTTGTCTTTTCCTAAGGTAAGAGGTGTTTGATGTAGATAAAGTGTTAAAGGACGTTAGTGCAAACAATCGGGCGCACACTCGACTCAATTGTTGGTCAAAATTCAGCTTGTTGCTTTCCAGGACGACTGCTTTGCAAGACACACATGAATGGTTCGATCGAAAGGTAAGGCTCAGTTATGCAGATGATGTTGGAAGCTCTTGAGGGATTATGAGGAACAGAGAGCTACAATCAGGGACACAATTACTGGGACACTTTACACAATGTTGATATTATCGTTCTAGTTCTCTTTTTTCCCTCTCAATGTACGTCGTTTAGTTTCTTGAATATTCTGTTACAGTCAAAACAGCTCAAGCGTTTGATCCTGCCAAGAATGCATAAAAGAATTCATTATTGCAAATTTAATTTCATTAATCATTTCAATAATCCATTCTTCAAAATGGAGAATCGAAAATTCAAAACAAGACTCAATCCAATACTCGAATATGTTGATTTGATTAATGACAAAATATCTCTTTCCATCCCCGTGAGAGAGATGATCATAAATCTGGAAAACAAAGAGGAAATTTATTAGTTGTTTCCACGACTGCAACCGCTTTTAATAATTTTCAACCAGACTGTTGATGCTGACAGCCACCGTACCGCAGGAAAGTCACGAAGCCACGCTTAGCTTGTCACGCTTGGCTCTTTCCAATTAAATTTATAGTCGTCCATTTTCTTCCTGTAGTTATTTCAGGGTGTATGTAAAACCAAGAACACCCCGGAACACCCCGGAACACTCCCGGAACACTCTCGGAACACCCCGGAACACCCCCGGAACACCCCCGGAACACCCCCGGAACACCCCGGAACACCCCGGAACACCCCGGAACACCAACAGAACACCCCAGGAACACACACACACACACAAAAAATAATAAATAAATAAATAAATTAAATAAAAACAAATATATTTATATACAGTAGTGGCTGAAGTAGTGAAATTGAACACGGTCAGCGATCAAGAGCCGGTTACGAATCGACTGATACCGAAAACTTCTGAAGATGTTCCAAAGATTTCTGCACATTTTCAGCAGACCCGAATTTTTCCGAAGCTTCTTATATCTAAGAGTGGATAAATGGGAAAGGACCGCTCAAATTCAAATGTTTGCCAATTGGCCATACGCCAGAATGCGTGACATTGAATTTGAGCTAATCTGAGGTCATCGCCATGTGCAATTTTGTAGACAATTGGCCTTCATGCTGGTTGTTCTATTTTTTGCTGCTATACCGTGTGCTAACCGTGCTGATGAGACGAAACCAGGTCGAAACAGATGTCCATGGTTGTATTTTGGCTTTCAGTTTGGAGCCTATCTATATCATGTCGTTGTCGCGTTAAGTGCTCTATGTAGTATCAGCCTTGCTTTATACTTTATTTGTACAGTCGAATCTCCCATAAGCGGACACCCTCGGGACCAGAGTCCGCTTATGGGAGGTGTCCATTAGCGAAGGTTTGACTGTATTTCTATTTTTGCCTGATCAGCAGATCTTTCACAGATCCTACGACGTACAGCAGCATTTACATTCACAATCATTTGCCACTTCGGGTCTTCTGAAAACGTGCGGAAATCTTCGGAACATCTTTGAAAGTCTTTGAGACATCTTCGGAAGTGTTCCGGGTATCATGCAGTCGATTCGTTAACGGCTCTTGACGCTGACCGTGTTCGATTTCACTACTTCAGCCACTATATAAATATATTAATTTTGTTTTTATTTTATTTATTTATTAATTGTTTTATTATTATTATTTTATTTTTTGTGTTCCTGGGGTGTTCCGTTGGTACGGTGTTACGGGGGTGTTCTGGGCGTGTTCTGGGTGTGTTCCGGGTGTGTTCCTGGTTTTACATACACCCGTTATTTCATTGCTATATTATACACCTTTTGCTGTTCATTAACAGAAAATATAAATTCATTTGTGTGAATAGTTAGACAATAGCGTGGAAATATTTTCATTTACACCAAAAGATCATTCATTTACGCGAAAATAACTTCATTAACGATTTTAGCATAAGCAGTAACATTCAATAATATTAACAGACAAACATTTGCATCCTTGGACATTTATTAGCTCAAAATGTACTTTCATTTGCGCAATAATCAACTTCAATAACAGTAATGTGCAAACATTTGTGCCAATTGACAATCATTTTCGTGTATGGAATTTCATTAACGAGTTTTGCATAAACACTCACATTCAATAGCATTAACAGACGACTATTTTCACAAACGCGACATTCTTTAGTGCGACAATACAAACATTAACATGTTTTCAACACACAATAAGGAAATACAGTTTTTCAATAGCGCAACAGGATTTCAAGGAATTTTTTGGAAAAGTGTTCTCTCTGCGATCGTTGGGGGTATGAATGCACAAAGATTTAGCGACTTCTTACTTCAGGCGAGATTGAACCTAACACAGAGCTCAAGATGCTACCACCCTATAGCCCGTTCTTAGACATAGTTGAGCAAGCAATAAGTTCTCTTAAGGCAGCCATTAAAGCAGATATTTCAAGGCCCGAGGTACAGGCACAGATGAATGATAGACAAGAGGCAACACGGCAAGGAATTTCTCTTGGCGACTATCGCACACAGTTACTGCTGCAAGCATTACAACGCAATATCGGAAATATCACGGGAGCTAAATGTGGACAATGGTATCGCTTTATGCAGACATATTTACCACGATGTTTAAATTGAGAGGAAATTGAAGGCTAACTAACGCAGTTAATAGACGTGTAGTTGAATATAACTTTCTCCTTGTTGGACATTATAACGACGTTAATGTTTGTATTGTCGCACTAAAGAATGTCGCGTTTGTGAAAATAGTCGTCTGTTAATGCTATTGAATGTGAGTGTTTATGCAAAACTCGTTAATGAAATTCCATACACGAAAATGATTGTCAATTGGCACAAATGTTTGCACATTACTGTTATTGAAGTTGATTATTGCGCAAATGAAAGTACATTTTGAGCTAATAAATGTCCAAGGATGCAAATGTTTGTCTGTTAATATTATTGAATGTTACTGCTTATG
This sequence comes from Desmophyllum pertusum, assembly GCA_029204205.1. Classification (NCBI taxonomy): domain Eukaryota; kingdom Metazoa; phylum Cnidaria; class Anthozoa; order Scleractinia; family Caryophylliidae; genus Desmophyllum; species Desmophyllum pertusum. Next base: position 1,408,495 of record MU825884.1, on the reverse strand, counting down.
CTAAAATCGTTAATGAAGTTATTTTCGCGTAAATGAATGATCTTTTGGTGTAAATGAAAATATTTCCACGCTATTGTCTAACTATTCACACAAATGAATTTATATTTTCTACTAATGAACAGCAAAAGGTGTATATTGTCAAAAAGTTGCGATAAATTTGCCATAAAGTGAACAATTTAAAAAACCTTTGGGTTCGAATTGCGACAGCAGACATTCTTTCGTGCATGCTCCTCCAATCAGTGTACAATATACAAATCTTGCGGTTTGGTAGTTAACTGTCAAATATGCAAATTTCAGTCTATGCTAGCAGTCAAAAGCGAATCATATCCCCAGTGTATTTTTATCAAATCACTTAAATTGCCTCTTTGTTTTCCAGATTTACTAAATTCACCTCTCTCACGGGGATGGAAAGATATATTTTTCCATTAATCAAATCACCTTCGAGTATTGGATTGAGTCTTGCTTAATATGAAATCAAATTTGCAATAATGATTTCATTAATGCATTCTTGGCCGGAACGCTTGAGCTGTTTTGACTGTAATATGAAATCTTGCAAACCGACACTGAGAGGGTAGGCCGAGAGTAGAAGTGTCTTTGATTGTAGCTGATCTCCCAGGGGGGTACCTACAGTGTAGGTATAATAGTGATGGGGAGGTGCAATGAGGCCAAATTTGTAGACCCAAACAAATTCCCATAAATAGGCTAAAACTTATTAGACCCAAGAAAAGTCCAGTGGCCCAGAATATAGGCCCCCAAAAGTCCCTTTTTTCTCCACATAAATATAAAGTAAAAAATAAAAATCAAGAGAGTGCCCTGCCAAAATCTTTCTACCCAAAAAATCCACCAGAAAATTTCTACCCCTCAAGTCAGTTCCCAAATCAGTAATTTCAAACCCCAAGAAGGCCTTGGGCTAATCTACTGCTCGATCAGATTTGATTAATAATAAGTGACAGTTGAACCTCTCTATTACGGACACTGAAGGGGCAGAGCAAAATGTTATACCTGCCAACTCACAGACAGGTGTCCGTATTAGATAGCCGTTTCCGTAAGATAGAAGAGGTTCGACTGTAATATTACTTAAATCATATTTGTGTCATATTTCTTTATTTTCCATCATATAACATGTATATAAATCTTTTTTATTATTATTTTTTTTAACAAGATAAAACTCATGCTGTAAAATTCCAATAATGACTTATTTCTGACATTCAAAATTCTTTTTTGGTGGTAATGATTTTTAAAGAGCCGCACAGCTCCGCAAATGATCCCGGGACCGCAAATGATCCCCGACTGCAAATGATCCCCAAATTGGACCACAAATGATCCCAGAGCCGCAAATGATCCCCAGAGTACTGGACCTCAAAGGATCCCATTAAAAATCGAGGATTATGGCGTGGACGGTGGACTAATATACAGCTGTTTCGAGAAAGGTTGTCGGAAAAAAGCGCACGCGACACGCGACAATCCCGAAAGGTAATCTGGGAAATGATCAGCAAGGTACGTTCCTGACACTGTAGCTGTCGAACCTACTTTTGTTGCTTTCTTTTGGCACTCGCAAACATACGTCCATGGCGTCTCGTGCCATTTTCTCAGATTTCTCTGAAATGCTGAAGTCAAGGAACCGTGAACTTAAAACTACCCACAATACCTTTCGGGATTGTCGCGTGCGCTTTTTACGACAACCTTTCTCGAAACAGCTGTATGTGAATATGTTTCCTGAGAACTGAATCTGTGCACGCTAGACATTTTTATCTAGTTTATACCCGGTTACTGATGACGGAAGTGACCGATTTTTTTTTTCATGCATTGATGCAGATTTTAGTAAAAAGATAAATTCAAAATCATTGAACTAATATAACGCGAGATATTTTTAAATTCAAGAAGGTGTTTTTTTTGGTTTTCGTGGTAAAATTCATCCGCGTCTAGAATTATTACAGACTTACACAAGAGTTAACACCGCATGTTGTATATTGTTTTCGCGTCACAAAGATTCATTTATGTATAAATTTTGAGATTAAAGACGGTATTCTGCGCCAATGAAACAAGCTAGACATGGAAATTGACACCAGCTAACTACTTCACGAAATTGGCAAATAACATTTCCGGTGAATTTAACATCCAGCTGCTTTGATGAAGTGTGAAAACTGTGATTTTTTTTTCAGGCTCCTAAACTCACTTTAAATAATGCCAATGTAAGCACGAGAAGGAGCAATTTAGCCACATGCATTTTCACATGGGAGAAGCAGCTACCTCGCATGACATTGATAACTGAGCTGACATGCCTTGACGATGCAGTTCGAGATCTGATGTCAATCACACTGTGACAGCAACCCTGGCCTGGCTTTCGCGCTTGTCGTCACAAATAATTACAGTCGAACCTCTCAGTTTTAAGAGTGACTGCCTGTTGGGATCGAGAATGACCCGTCAACGACCAATTTGGCAAATCGCTGATATTTTGCCCAAAGATACCCTTGGGTGAACTATTTTCAAAAATCATATTTAAAAGTTCCAGCGATTTTTTAATTTTCAGAAAATCGCGAAAATTTGAAAGTGCGGTCAAAATGCGGTTTTTCGCTTCATCAAATGACAAAAATAAGGTGCAAGTACGAAGCACCACCGAAGCGTTCAAATACATTCAATTGACGCCAAACTTCACACAAAGTCGGAACAACTATTCCTATACATTGTTCACTTGTAACAATTTTCAGGTACGTTGATATTATAATTTTGCAAGCCATTTTAAAAACACCTCCGAAGACCGCTAAAAATGGCGGCAGAATATTGTTAATGTTTAACACCATAAAAATCCATCTGGTACCTCATTTTTCGAAACTTTTATTTTACAGCCCTAACATATGATTATTAAACTTTTACCATGCAAAGTTTCAGGGTCGAACTCGAAACGCTTCCCTTCGAAAAAATCCAAAATCTATGTAATATGTTCGTGCCAAATGACGCAAATTTGAGGTTATAATCAACTTCAATTTGGCCCATAAATTCTAAAATTAATTTCAATCTTGGCAATTTGCAGCGTGAAGCTGGCAAAAATATCCAATAACATGTAGCAAACGCATTCAGAGGCTTTGGAAGATATTGAAAGTCAAATTTGAGATAGAAATCTCTCTAATTTTACCATCGGCTAGTATTCGCAATGTACAGTAGTTACAAGTAAACAAACGATTGTTCGTCGATCGGTCTCTCGAGTGGTCAGGATGTCAAGAACAGTTCAAAGGTTCGGCAATGTATCACTGGAGCGAATATCTAGCAGAAGACCAAAATGTCAGTGTTGTAGTCTGGTAGTAATTTCAAAACAAATGGCGTCTAAATAATTGAAAAACAAGAAGCGAAACTATCCGACCCCAAACAAATACACATCATTTAGCGCTAATTATTGCACGAAGTATAAGCCACAAGAAACATACCCAAAAGCCATACGTCCACCTCAGTGCTACATATTAGCTTCCACAATTCCAAGCTTTCTGTTATAAACATCAGGGAAAATCTGAATCCATTTTCTGGCGGCATATTCAGTACCATCGGCATGCGTATTGTCAGGCAAAAGTGTTGTTGACATTCGAGCCTCAACAAATGTCACGCAAGTCAACGCCTGAATTAGCTATCAGGCCAACTTTACTTTACAACTTTATACTTCATTGAAAAACTCTGACAATATATTAGCACCATAATTATGTGAATTGTAATGAATTTCGGGGAACTTTTTGCGGGAAATATCGGTCGTTGTGGTATCTATGTTTTTACAAATTATATGAGAGGGGGACTGGGAGAGGTGGATAATTTTTGCAGGAATATTTTTTTCCGAACTTTTGTATAATCAAATATGTAAAGATCTTGCAACATTGGATTCCTGGCCATTCCCGAGATGGATTGTGCAGAATTTTTCATTCTTCTCCGGATAGCACCACTGGATTTTATTTAAACAACCTTCCCCGCCAACACCTACCCCCCCCCCCCCCCCCCCCCCCCCCCATCTTTCCTTGCGACCACGGCTGCTCGTTTCCGGCGCAAAGAGAAAAAAAGAGGAGCTCTGGGAACGAGGATGATGTTTCCCTAACCTGCGATCAGGCCAATTTTTCAGATTGTCTGCCAATTACAAATCACGTCCAGATTTTGGACGTGATTTTAATGAATCTGATTGGCTGATTCAACAATAGACTTCGCCGGAAGTAAAAGCAACGCGCGTTGCGTGGAGAGTCAAGCGAAATCCGCCATGTTGGAAAGAGTGTTGGAAAGAGCAGAAAACTCTTCGTATTTTTGACTTTGGGAGAATGGTCTGGAAGCCGCTATTTGGGACAAAGGACAGAAAACAGTATATATTTTATTCAAGTGAGTTTATTTTGTATTTGCGTTATAATAAAATTACCACAATAATTATAAACATGACTCGATCGCGATCGTTCAACTGCATGGAAGCAGTCTTCTACTTATATTAGCTTTAAACTGTTGATTGTACGCATAACAGAACGCCTTTGAACTTCGATCCTCAATTGCAAGTTGTCATTCGCACAAAGTTAGTACAATTTAAAGCGACGGCATACATGAACCTCATAAATGTTGTAAGCTTATTAAACGTATTTTAATAACATGACAATTTAGCAAACCGTGGTTGACTGACTTTTCACTGACTATAATAAACATCACTGATCAGATGAAAAGTAGCCAATGTCAGTAATATAAAATTTAAAATAAGCTTTAAATTCGCATGCCGTCACGCTATAGTCGATGATAAAAAAATATTAAGCTTATAACAAGTTTACCTGGTCGACTTTATAAAATGATCGATCGAACACATTTAAGCTTAAATAATTCCTTTGCTTACCGTGTTGTTTACTCGCAGAATATCTAATAGTCCTTCCTTATTCGAATGGTGAAATCTCCCATGTAGATATGAATACTGGGAAGATTTGATTTCAAACGTTTTCTCTTCGAAAAACACCCCAATTTGCTTACACAACGACGAAACATTCACAACAAAAATGGCGTCCAAAGCTGTTTCGTTCGACGCGTGGAAATCCGGCATTCTCGCGAGTATCGCGTATCGGAAGTAATTTTGATTGGCTATTTAGAAGTCATGTCAATCAATGTCAATCCATCACGAAAAGGGGGCGGAAGGCATTTCGTTAAGGAATTGTGTCAGGCGTTAATTTTTCAGCGCGACCACGTAAAGACGAAGAGTAAAAGAGAGCGCGGAAAAATTCGCCTGATACTCAGGTTAATGTTTCCCAAGAATGAAAAGGCGCGAGCTAGTATTTAAGTAATGTCCTTCAGAAGTGCCTTGTTACGCACGGGTGGGAGAGCTATATCTAGGCCTTGCCTAGTTCCTAAGGCTTCTATATTTCCCCGTGGTCAATCCATTTCGGGTTACGTGGTTCGAGCGAAAAAGTGAGTCTCGGATATGTCACAGAAATGAATTGACCGCGAAGGCCTGGGAGAAAGCCGTAGGCAAATCTAGGCCAGGCCATTGCACACGCGTTGCAGCATTGGTCGCTTGAGTAGCTTCAGCGTATCATCCAGCGCCATTGCACACACGTCGTGCTGATCGTACACGAGAGGATGCTGCATGGAGCTGGATTATTTTTACAGCCTCCTTTGCCTGACTAAAATTAGTCTCCTCCTGCCATTCCTGGACATCCATCTCATCAGGGTCCCTTTGGCGAGAGAAGAAAGAGGCGACCCGCGAGGCGGCGAGGGATTCGGATGCTTGAAAAAGACGTACACTATCGATATCAGTGCCATGGACTCGTTGCATTTCCCGCGCAACAATCTCGGCGTCAAGCTTGCGACCCGTCGTTTGGCCAATGCGGAATTTGGCCAATAGGTATGACTTTTGCTTGTTGCTAAATCGATACGCCTTCTTGGCTGTTGGTGTTTCCGTGGATAGCGGCGAGGCAACAGGGAATTATTCATGTCCCCAAGACGGCTGCTTACAAGTACCTTATTCTCACTTAATTATTTTCGCGAATTATTTTCGCGAGTAAATAGAAGGCCTTCGGAGCGCGCGCATATTGAACAGTGCGTATTAGCACGTATTACCTTCCCTCAAAACCCCAATACGTCACCAAGAGGCCACTGTTTTTTTTCCAAAAGAGGGATGACCAGGGATGGGTCAGTCAGGGACAGCCAAGAAGGCTCATGGATTTAGCGACAAGCAACAGTCATACCTATTAGCTAAATTCCGTATTGGCCAAACGACGGGCCGCAAGCTTGACGCCGAGATTGTTGCGCGGGAAATGCGACGAGCCAGTGGCACTGATTGCCCACCTCGCAGGTCGCCTCGTTCGTCTCTCGCCAAAATTCTTGCAGTGCGCCAAAGGGACCCTCAGATGAGATGGATGTCCAGGAATGACAGGAGGAGACTAATTTTAGTCAGGCAAAGGAGGCAGTAAAAATAATCCAGCTCCATGCAGCATCCTCTCGTGTACGATCAGGCACGACGTGTGTGCAATGCGCTGAAGCTACTCAAGCTACCGATGCTGCAATTTTGTGTGCGAAGGCCTGGGCCTAGATAGAGCTCTCCCACCCGTGCGTAAAAAGGCTCCAAACTTGGCAATTCTGAAGGACATTACTAGCAAGTGCACGTGCCGAAAGTAAATTATCGAGAACTGTCATTATTTCGTGCCTTTTCATACTTAGGCAAACATATCTCATAAGCGATGGACGCATTGTAATTTTTAAGAGAGAAGAAGGGGAAGGGGGAGGGGGGGGGGGGGGGGGGGGGGAGGTGTAAGGTTGTTACAAATAATCCCGTATTGCTATCCGAAGAATGAAAAATGCTGCACAATCCATCTCGAGAATTGCCAGAAATGCAATGTTGCAAGATCTTTACATAGCTGTTTATAAATAGTTCGGAAAAAAATATTCCTGCAAAAATTCAACCTCGTTCCCAGGGTCTCTCTTCTTCGAACGCGTTTGGCTTGAAGAAGAGAGACCCTGGGAACGAGGTTGGCAAAAATTATCCACTTCTCCCCCCTCTCATAATTTGCAAAAACATGAAGAATGATAAGAATGAAAAATTCTGCACAATCCATCTCGGGAATGGCCAGGAATCCAATGTTGCAAGATCTTTACATATTTGATTATACAAAAGTTCGGAAAAAAATATTCCTGCAAAAATTATCCACCTCTCCCAGTCCCCCCTCTCATATAATTTGTAAAAACATAGGATACCACAACGACCGATATTTCCCGCAAAAAAATCCCCCGAAATTCATTACAATTCACATAATTATGGTGCTAATATATTGTCAGAGTTTTTCAATGAAGTAAGTTGTAAAGTACAGTTGGCCTGTAGCTAATTCAGGCGTTGACTTGCGTGACATTTGTTGAGGCTCGAATGTCAACAACACTTTTGCCTGACAATACGCATGCCGATGGTACTGAATATGCCGCCAGAAACTGGATTCAGATTTTCCCTGATGTTTATAACAAAAGCTTGGAATTGTGGAAGCTAATATGCAGCACTGAGGTGGACGTATGGCTTTTGGGTATGTTTCTTGTGGCTTATACTTCGTGCAATAATTAGCGCTAAATGATGTGTATTTGTTTGGGATCGGATAGTTTTCGCTTCTTGTTTTTCAATTATTTAGACGCCATTTGTTTTGAAATTACTACCAGACTACAACACTGACATTTTGGTCTTCTGCTAGATATTCGCTCCAGTGATACATTGCCGAACCTTTGAACTGTTCTTGACATCCTGACCACTCGAGAGACCGATCGACGAACAATCGTTTGTTTACTTGTAACTACTGTACATTGCGAATACTAGCCGATGGTAAAATTAGAGAGATTTCTATCTCAAATTTGACTTTCAATATCTTCCAAAGCCTCTGAATGCGTTTGCTACATGCTATTGGATATTTGTGCCAGCTTCACGCTGCAAATTGCCAAGATTGAAATTAATTTTAGAATTTATGGGCCAAATAGAAGTTGATTTTTCGTCACTCTTGCGTCATTTGGCACGAACATATTACATGGATTTTGGATTTTTTCGAAGGGAAGCGTTCGAGTTCGACCCTGAAACTTTGCATGGTAAAAGTTTAATAATCATATGTTAGGGCTGTAAAATAAAAGTTTCGAAAAATGAGGTACCAGATGGATTTTTATGGTGTTAAACATTAACGATATTCTGCCGCCATTTTTAGCGGTCTTCGGAGGTGTTTTTAAAATGGCTTGCAAATTACAATATCAACGTACTTGAAAATTGTTACAAGTGAAACAATGCATAGGAATAGTTGTTCCGACTTTGTGTGAAGTTTGGCGTCAATTGGATTTATTTGAACGCTTCGGTGGTGCTTCGTACTTGCACCTTATTTTTGGCATTTGATGAAGCGAAAAACCGCATTTTTGACCGCACTTTCAAATTTTCGCGATTTTCTGAAAATTAAAAAATCGCTGGAACTTTTAAATATGATTTTTGAAAATAGTTCACCCAAGGGTATCTTTGGGCAAAATATCAGCGATTCGCCAAATTGGTCGTTGACGGACCATTCTCGATCCCAACAGGCAGTCACTCTTAAGCGACCCGTTATCAAAGTACCAAAACTATATATGTAAATGAAACCCCTATAAGCGGCCACCTTAATTATGGCCGTCCCGATGAGAGTTCTCCTCTTGTTTTTTTTTTAGGAGCATGAAAAAAAATTCACAGTTTTCACACTTCATCATGATCATGCAGTCAATGCCGCCAAAACAGCATGAAATAGAATTCACCGGAAATGTTATTTGCCGATTTTGTGAAGTAGAGTTGCTGTAACGGGTGTCAATTTCTATATAGTTTGAAAATTATAGATAAATGAATCTTCGTGATGCTAAAAATATAACATACGGTGTTAACTCCTGTGTATTAAAGTCT
>MU825884.1:1371883-1399123 GCA_029204205.1 Desmophyllum pertusum | reverse complement strand
TATTTTTAGCATCACGAAGATTCATTTATCTATAATTTTCAAACTATATAGAAATTGACACCCGTTACAGCAACTCTACTTCACAAAATCGGCAAATAAACATTTCCGGTGAATTCTATTTCATGCTGTTTTGGCGGCCATGACTGCATGATCATGATGAAGTGTGAAAACTGTGAAGTTTTTTTTCATGCTCCTAAAAAAAAAAACAAGAGGAGAACTCTCATCGGGACGGCCATAAGGTGGCCGCTTATAGGGGTTTCATTTACATATATAGTTTTGGTACTTTGATAACGGGTCGCTTAAAACTGAGAGGTTCGACTGTAATTATTTGTGACGACAAAGCGCGAAAGCCAGGCCAGGGTTGCTGTCACAGTGTGATTGACATCAGATCTCGAACTGCCATCGTCAAGGCATGTCAGCTCAGTTATCAATGTCATGCGAGGTAGCTGCTTCTCCCATGTGAAAAATGCATGTGGCTAAATTGCTCCTTCTCGTGCTTACATTGGCATTATTTAAAGTGAGTTTAGGAGCCTGAAAAAAAAAATCACAGTTTTTCACACTTCATCAAAGCAGCTGAATGTTAAATTCACCGGAAAATGTTATTTGCCAATTTCGTGAAGTAGTTAGCTGGTGTCAATTTCCATGTCTAGCTTTGTTTCATTGGCGCAGAATACCGTCTTTAATCTCAAAATTTATACATAAATGAATCTTTGTGACGCGAAAACAATATACAACATGCGGTGTTAACTCTTGTGTAAGTCTGTAATAATTCTAGACGCGGATGAATTTTACCACGAAAACCAAAAAAAACACCTTCTTGAATTTAAAAATATCTCGCGTTATATTAGTTCAATGATTTTGAATTTATCTTTTTACTAAAATCTGCATCAATGCATGAAAAAAAAAATCGGTCACTTCCGTCATCAGTAACCGGGTATTAAACTAGATAAAAATGTCTAGCGTGCACAGATTCAGTTCTCAGGAAAACATATTCACATATATATTAGTCACCGTCCACGGCCATAATCCTCGATTTTTAATGGGATCCTTTGAGGTCCAGTACTCTGGGGATTCATTTGCGGCTCTGGGATCATTTGTGGTCCAATTTGCGGATCATTTGCAGTCGGGGATCATTTGCGGTCCCGGGATCATTTGCGGAGCTGTGCGGCTCTTTAAAAATCATTACCACCAAAAAGAATTTTGAATGTCAGAAATAAGTCATTATTGGAATTTTACAGCATGAGTTTTATCTTGTTAAAAAAAAATAATAATAAAAAAGATTTAATTATACATGTTATATGATGGAAAATAAAGAAATATGACACAAATATGATTTAAGTAATATTACAGTCGAACCTCTCTATCTTACGGACACGGCTATCCTAATACGGACACCTGTCTGTGAGTTGGCAGGTATAACATTTTGCTCTGCCCCTTCAGTGTCCGTAATAGAGAGGTTCAACTGTCACTTATTATTAATCAAATCTGATCGCAGCAGTAGATTAGCCCAAGGCCTTCTTGGGGTTTGAAATTACTGATTTGGGAACTGACTTGAGGGTAGAAATTTTCTGGTGGATTTTTGGGTAGAAAGATTTTGGCAGGGCACTCTCTTGATTTTTATTTTTTACTTTATATTTATGCGGAGAAAAAAGGGACTTTTGGGGGCCTATATTCTGGGCCACTGGACTTTTCTTGGGTCTAATAAGTTTTAGCCTATTTATGGGAATTTGTTTGGGTCTACAAATTTGGCCTCATTGCACCTCCCCATCACTATTATACCTACACTGTAGGTACCCCCCTGGGAGATCAGCTACAATCAAAGACACTTCTACTCTCGGCCTGCCCTCTCAGTGTCGGTTTGCAAGATTTCATATTACAGTCAAAACAGCTCAGCGTTCCGGCCAAGAATGCATTAATGAAATCATTATTGCAAATTTGATTTCATATTAAGCAAGACTCAATCCAATACTCGAAGGTGATTTGATTAATGGAAAAATATATCTTTCCATCCCCGTGAGAGAGGTGAATTTAGTAAATCTGGAAAACAAAGAGGCAATTTAAGTGATTTGATAAAAATACACTGGGGATATGATTCGCTTTTGACTGCTAGCATAGACTGAAATTTGCATATTTGACAGTTAAACTACCAAACCGCAAGATTTGTACATTGTACACTGATTGGAGGAGCATGCACGAAAGAATGTCTGCTGTCGCAATTCGAACCCAAAGGTTTTTTAAATTGTTCACTTTATGGCAAATTTATCGCAACTTTTGACAATATATAATATAGCAATGAAATAACGGGTGTATGTAAAACCCGGAACACACCCGGAACACACCCAGAACACGCCCAGAACACCCCCGTAACACCGTACCAACGGAACACCCCAGGAACACAAAAAATAAAATAATAATAATAAAACAATTAATAAATAAATAAAATAAAAACAAAATTAATATATTTATATAGTGGCTGAAGTAGTGAAATCGAACACGGTCAGCGTCAAGAGCCGTTAACGAATCGACTGCATGATACCGCGGAACACTTCTGAAGATGTCTCAAAGACTTTCAAAGATGTTCCGAAGATTTCCGCACGTTTTCAGAAGACCCGAAGTGGCAAATGATCATGAATGTAAATGCTGCTGTACGTCGTAGGATCTGTGAAAGATCTGCTGATCAGGCAAAAATAGAAATACAGTCAAACCTTCGCTAACGGACACCTCCCATAAGCGGACTCTGGTCCCGAGGGTGTCCGCTTATGGGAGATTCGACTGTACAAATAAAGTATAAAGCAAGGCTGATACTACATAGAGCACTTAACGCGACAACGACATGATATAGATAGGCTCCAAACTGAAAGCCAAAATACAACCATGGACATCTGTTTCGACCTGGTTTCGTCTCATCAGCACGGTTAGCACACGGTATAGCAGCAAAAAATAGAACAACCAGCATGAAGGCCAATTGTCTACAAAATTGCACATGGCGATGACCTCAGATTAGCTCAAATTCAATGTCACGCATTCTGGCGTATGGCCAATTGCAAACATTTGAATTTGAGCGTCCTTTCCCATTTATCCACTCTTAGATATAAGAAGCTTCGGAAAAATTCGGGTCTGCTGAAAATGTGCAGAAATCTTTGGAACATCTTCAGAAGTTTTCGGTATCAGTCGATTCGTAACCGGCTCTTGATCGCTGACCGTGTTCAATTTCACTACTTCAGCCACTACTGTATATAAATATATTTGTTTTTATTTAATTAATTTATTTATTTATTATTTTTTGTGTGTGTGTGTGTGTTCCTGGGGTGTTCTGTTGGTGTTCCGGGGGTGTTCCGGGGGTGTTCCGGGGGTGTTCCGGGGTGTTCCGGGTGTGTTCCGGGGGTGTTCCGGGGGTGTTCCGGGGTGTTCCGGGGGTGTTCCGGGGTGTTCCGAGAGTGTTCCGGGAGTGTTCCGGGTGTTCCGGGGATGTTCTTGGTTTTACATACACCCTGAAATAACTACAGGAAGAAATGGACGACTATAAATTTAATTGGAAAGAGCCAAGCGTGACAAGCTAAGCGTGGCTTCGTGACTTTCCTGCGGTACGGTGGCTGTCCATTCTCGTCCCCAGAGGCCACGATCCTTTTGGTCAGCACCAAGAATCGAGACCTCTGGCCGGAACCAATTTGTTGAACATGCGCAGAGTACTCGTTCTATATTCTCAGCCAATCAGATTTGTCAGATTTGACGGTAGTTCCGCGATTCGCGGACTTCCGGTTACTCTGCGCATGCTCAATAAATTGGTTCCGGCCAGAGGTCTCGATTCTGGTGCTGACCAAAAGGATCGTGGCCTCTGGGGACGAGAATGGTGGCTGTCAGCATCAACAGTCTGGTTGAAAATTATTAAAGGCGGTTGCAGTCGTGGAAACAACTAATAAATTTCCTCTTTGTTTTCCAGATTTATGATCATCTCTCTCACGGGGATGGAAAGAGATATTTTTGTCATTAATCAAATCAACATATTCGAGTATTGGATTGAGTCTTGTTTTGAATTTTCGATTCTTCATTTTGAAGAATGGATTATTGAAATGATTAATGAAATTAAATTTGCAATAATGAATTCTTTTATGCATTCTTGGCAGGATCAAACGCTTGAGCTGTTTTGACTGTAACAGAATATTCAAGAAACTAAACGACGTACATTGAGACGGGAAAAAGAGAACTAGAACGATAATATCAACATTGTGTAAAGTGTCCCAGTAATTGTGTCTCTGATTGTAGCTCTCTGTTCCTCATAATCCTCAAGACTTCAACATCATCTGCATAACTGAGCCTTACCTTTCGATCGAACCATTCATGTGTGTCTTGCAAAGCAGTCGTCCTGGAAAGCAACAAGCTGAATTTTGACCAACAATTGAGTCGAGTGTGCGCCGATTGTTTGCACTAACGTCCTTTAACACTTTATCTACATCAAACACCTCTTACCTTAGAAAAGACAAACTTTCGTTCAAAGAAACACGCACATATTTATGTAACTAACCACTCTCCATGCATGAAATACTGCGGATTAACCCTTTGCGACCGGATGGCCGATATATTCGGCCATAGAAATGTCCCGCAGTTATTTTCAACAGCAGTTTCCCTTTAGTTAGTTCCCAGTCTCCCCCTCCGTTGAAACGCCTGGTAGTATAATACTCCGCCGTTTTGAGCTGTTTTGAGCGAGTTTCTGCGAGATGTTGGTAACATTTTCGATTGTTATGAAGAGAACAAGTTTTCCTTTAGTTGCCCAACATGTCTAATGGAAGGATACATTTTATTTTGAGCGAAATTATTGATTATCTCGATGGAAACTTCGATGCACCGACGATGGTTTCAAATTCTGATGCCGAAGGTTTAGAAGCTGACAGCGATGGATGAAATAGCCTGCGTCTCAAAGCGTTCCTGACGAACGGAAAAGCTTTTTCCGCGATCGAAGAACTTTTTCTTGCATTTTAATTGGCCGCGCGAAAATTGGGGCGAGAGCAAAAAGACGGAGTGGGGAGGGGGGTAGGGAAGGGGTTGGCGCTGAGGGAACGCTTGCAAGCGAACCCCATGATTCTCAAAAACCCGTTCGTGGGCGAACGGGGCTTCTGATTAGGTGCGGCGTGGTCACGTTGATTGACAAGTTTGACAAGTAGTTGTCAAATGTCAAATGTTCGCGCGCAAAAAGGTTCGAGCGTGACTTGAGATCAAAGTAAAAGATCAAACTGTCGGATGTCGTAGATTTCGAATCGTGCTTGAGCGAAGTTCTTTCAGAGCTGAGCGCAGCGGGGCTAGCTTTTACTCTGAAAACCGAACAAGAAAGGGCACTGCGTCATCTGTTTAACGGTAAAGGATGTAATGGCCGTATTAGCCAACAGGATTCGGCAAGAGTCTAATTTTTCAGTTGTTTGTTTTAATGTGCGGAGTGCGAAGTAAAAGGCAAGGTGGAACGGGCCTCGCGAATATAATTGTTATTTCTCCATTACAAAGCATCATCCGTGATCATCAAGGATGACGGGGCGTGCGATTTAAATGAAAAACTGGACTGTTGGACGATAATACACCAAGGGAAATTCAACATTGTTTACGCGTCAGTTGGAAGCCGCCATGGATAAAGGTTTTATCAATTCAAGATTCCTTATTTAACGAAAATTTGGCTGCGTATATTGTAGACGAAAGCCGTTCATACCGTGTAAACCTGGACGGGGCTGAGGTAAGCTTGTTCGCCGCTGTTTAACATTGTATTTAAAACTAAATATGGTTTGGCCCTGTGAATTGCTCTGTGAATTTATACTAGTTGAAGTGTGATACTACAATATTTTAATAAAGTAGATAACATGAAACCTGGTCTCGTTTACTAGTATGTCTGTCTGCAGAAGTTCAGCGCCATTGGAATGGGTTTTAGAAACACTTTTAGTCACGTTTTTTGTTGCAATTTGGCGGCCGCTTGCCAATATTTCCTCCTCGTGAGGAATTCTTGTTGTCACTGTGCCGGTAGAATCATCTACACTACTTTAGAAGTGTCCCATCAGTTTGGTTTATAATCGTCCATTTTGCTGTGACTGTTCTGTGGTTGCAAATTGTACTGAAACGTCTTCCCGAGAAGCTTTTTGTGAGACGGAGAATAGACACGAACAGTTTTGCGACAAAGACTGCTGCCCGGCCGGTGGCGTTTCGAGGCAGCCGCTTGGAGACGTTATGATGATGCTCTGCTTCGGTGGAGTTTTGCAAGCAGCAGCCTGGCTACCTATCGAACTATGTTGCGAGTTCGTAGTGTCCCCGAAATTTAAATTTCTAATTTTGGCGAGCGCAAGGATTATTTTGTCAACACAACTTCAGTCAACACAACTTCAGTATCGGCAAGGATTTCTCCTTTTCTTTTCGATGGTTTGAAAATATTTTCTGAACTGAAATATAACCAGGTTTTCCTGGCTGAGATGCAGTTCCAAAATTTTACTTGAAATGACACCGACAAACTCTGTCAGCGATCGCTTAGAGTTCCACTGTCGCGGCTCCGACATCGCGGACATCGCGGACTTCCGACCTGGAGCATTTTTCCAGACATTTATATTTGAAGGGTGTAATTTTACATCCGTAATCTGTTATTGGCTAATTTGTTTGACAAGCTGTCAATCAACGAATGAAATCAACCGTGAAAAATCGGTGGGCGTTTTTGAGAATCATGGGGTTCGCTTGCAAGCGTTCCCTCAGCGCCAACCCCCACCCCCTCCCCCACCCACCCGAGTGACTGTTTTGCTCTCGCCCCAATTTTCGCGCTTGGCCAAAATGCAGAAAAAGCTCTTCGATCGCGGAAAAAAGATCTTCGTTCGTACAGGAACGCTTGCTACGCAGGCTATCAATCTAGACACCTGCAGTAATTTTCATGACCAAATTAAGAGTACAGTACACTGAAAAACATTATAGTCAAGATGTTGCGTGACATTAACTTAATGTTCTACCACCTGTTAAACATTATTAACTAGTAACTTATTAATAAATATGTTGAGTGACAGATAGCCAATGTCTGGTCTACTACATATCCAATTTGGTTTTAATACCTAAATATAACTGATGTAACGAACTGTTAAAAGTACCAATACCATAGACGTTCGAGGTACATTTATTTACGTTGATTGCACAATTCGTACCACTGATTGCACGTAAAAACTGAAACAAATTATAACAAATACACTAGTTGGTACAAAAACTATTCGATAAAACGAAACTGAAATACAACAGATGTCTGAAACAATTGCGAAATGAAATACAGTAAATAATGATTCAATCAACGGGTAACTTAAAACTATAAAACGAAAATAACTATGGTTCATGCAACGATCGATTGATAGGAAAACTAAATATTTAAAACAACATAATAATCATAACCTCTTTCCCCATACAGCGATAGGCCAAACGATAGAAGGACGCTTTCGTTAATATACACGCAACGGACTCGTTTACACTGTCGTCGTTATGTAACACAGAACCTCGCCCCCTAAGCCTACTGCGCATGTCATGTTGTCACGCAAGACGAAAACACGAGTACTAACGTAACATGGCTCCCCTAAATTGTAACAACAATTTATCTAACAAAATAAACTAAAATCAGTCATAATTATTCATTGTTCATTGTCTCGAAGCTATTACAATGTATACATTTCAGCACTGCTGTGGCTCCTTGGTGGGGATGCCCCTGTCTCCGACTTGATCACTGGGTAGCAACAGAACCAATTTCTGGACCGGCCTTTCGAGGCAAACAGCTGGTTTAGTAGGTCTTCCTGCGTCATCCAGGGAGTCGGTGGCAAGCACGAGTTTCACTTTCCTTACCAGGCCATCGTCGCTTGGATAGGTCTCATCAACGCGAGCAAGTTTCCAGCGGTTTCTAGCATACTCTCATCCTTTACAATCACAACGTCATCCACCTGTAGATTTCTTTGACTGGATCCATTTCTGTCTTGGCTGAAGTGATTGCAGGAACTCTTTCTTCCATCGACTCCAGAATTCGTTGGCTAAGTATTGAACACGGCGCCATCTCTTGCTTAAGTAGAGGTCAGCACGTTGAAAGTCGCCGGGAGGGGCAAGACGACCTTCGACTTCATGGTTAGTAGTTGGTTAGGACTGAGTGGCTCAGGGTGCTGCGCGGAATTCATGGTATCGACCGTTAATGGCCGACAATTGACGATCGCTTCAGCTTCGACCATGAAGGTTCTCAGTGACTCATCATCGAGTTGGGCTCCGTGACGTTCTAATAGCGATGTTAACACGTTCCGTACTGATCTTATCTGGCGCTCCCACACTACCGCCCATGTGGCTTGCATGTGGAACGTTGGTTTGAACTCTACCCAGTCCACAGTTGTTTTTTAGCAGTTCCTCTCTAATCCTGTCGTGACTCAACTCGGAGAGGGCTTTCTGGAGTTCATTCATCGCGCCAATGAAGTTAGTTCCTTGGTCTGATCGTAGCTGGCGTGCTGGACCGCGACGACCGACAAAACGGCGGTAGGCGTTTAAGAAGGAATCTGTGGTCATGCTATTCGAGACTTCAAGGGTGGATCGCTCTGGAGGATAGACAGGTAAAGAGCGACTCCGTAGCGCTTCACTTCACGGCGAACCCTCTTTTACGTACCACGGCCCAAATAATCCACTGCAGAGTATGTGAAGGGGGGAGCTGGGTTCCTAGACGATCCTCTGGTAAGTCTGCCATCTTCTGCTCTTGGGGAGGTCTTCTTAATTTTCGGCACTTAACGCATCGCATGATGTGGTTAGGACACTGCTGAGCCTCCACCAATTATCCAACAACGCAGCTGATCTGATTTCGTTATGGGTTATTCCATGACCCTGATGTTCAACCGAGTGATGGTGATGGCAGACAATTAACTCAGTCCCCGTGTCCCTTTCTGGGGATGATGATGGGATGTTTCGCATTGTATGAGAGATTGCCACGTCCGATTCGTCCCCCAACTCTCATTACTCCGTTAACGTCGAGGAATGGGTCGAGTTTGTAGAGAGAACTCGCTTTCTTCATGACTTTATTTCCGTGTGTGGCGGTGTCTTGATCACCTGGTTTGCTCTCTGACGTTCAATGCTTTCAGAACACGTGTTTCTTCGTAAAAGGCTTCCTTTGAACCATTTTGATGATCTCGTTCTCAGCGTTCTGTACTTCCTGGACATTGACGGGAAATGTACTTAGATGCTTGTGAATTACTCGAATCTCGTATGATTCCCTTATCGCAAGGCGTTGGACTTCGGAAACTTCTCTTGGATGCGAAGGCAAACAGCTACAGCCTTCTTTGCTTCGGTACCAACTGGAAAAGTATTCCAGGCGTTTCAGGAGAGTCGGTGGTTCTTGAACTTGAGTCGTTAGAACGGAAACCCTTTTAACCTCGGGGTCATCGGGAGGAATGGCAGTTTCAACATCAGTGAGATTCCAATCTTCGGAGGGATTTCCAAAGGAGTTCTGGTCCGTTCCACCATAAAGAATTGTCGATCAATTCTTGCGCACCAGAGCCACGAGAAGCGACGTCAGCTGGGTTCTCTTTAGTCCCTATGTAATGCCATTGGTCTGGTGACGTCTTGTCACGAATTTCCTGCACTCGGTTCCCGACGAAAACGTGAAATCTTCTCGCATCGTTGTTTATATAGCCCAAGACGGTCTTGCTGTCAGTCCAATACGTTTCCTTCACTTGGTCATATTCCAGCTCTTTGAGTAGGACGCAACTTATTTGGACGCGACGAGTGCAGCAGTGAGCTCAAGTCTGGGTATAGTGACAGGTTTCAGTGTGTGTCCACACGCGATTTTCCCATTAACGAGGGAGCAATGGATGCGATTCTTGTTATCTATCAAACGGAGGTATGAACACTGTCCATATCCATTCTGACTGCATCAGAAAAAATGATGTAATTGTACTGTCTGGAGTTCCCCAAACTCTTTCGGTTTGTAGCACCTTGGGACCTTCAACTTCTCTAATGCTGGGAGTTCAGCTCGCCATTTCTCCCATCTTGGCTTCATATCTTCAGGCACTTCGTCGTCCCAACCAACTCCATCACGGCACAGTTCTTGGAGGATTCTCTTGCCTACCAGAATAAAGGGGGCTATCAGACCGAGGGGGTCGTAGATGGAGCTGACGGTAGACAGGATTCCTCTTCTTGAAAGCGGTTTATCCTTCAGTTCGATTCTGAATTGGAGTGTGTCAGACTCTATACACCAGTGAACTCCCAGTGCACGTTCTATTGCTGGGTCGTTGTGGCTCACGAGGCTGGGGTCTTTCCTGTCGGTGGCTCGATCTTCAGGAGGGACAAAACTGATAACATCCTGGCTGTTTGAAATGAATTTGTGAAGACGGAAGCCTCCTTTCTGGCATAATGACTTGGTACTACTGATAAGGCTCTTTGCTTGATCAGCCGACGCCACGGATTTCAGACCATCATCAACATAGAAATCTTTCCTCACGAATTCCGCTGCTTCGTTGCCACAAACTTCTTCGTATTGATCTGCGGTGGTCTTGAGCGCATAATTAGCGCATCCAGGGGAGGACGTTGCCACCAAAAAGGTGAACAGTCATACGGTACTCGATTGGATCACTCTCAAAGTTGTCGGTATCCCACCACAAGAATCTGAGGTAGTCACGATGACTTACATCAACCCTCACTTGATGAAACATCGCCTGGATGTCACACATGAACGCAATTTGTTCCTTTCTGAATCGACACAACACCCCGGTGAGATTGTTGGTAAGGTCTGGACCTTGAAGGAGTTGCTGATTGAGGGACTGGCCATGACACAAGGCACTGCAATCAAAGACGACTCTTATCTTTCCTGGCTTTTTCTTGTGATAAACTCCGTGATGTGGAATGTACCAGACCTTCTTGTTCTGGGCTGAGATTTCATCGCTGGGAACTCTCTCTGCGAAGCCGTTCTTTATAATCTCTTGCATGAAACCGACGTAATCGTTTCGATATTGATTGTCACTCCTCAATCTTCGTTTCAATTTCATGAGTCGACTCAACGCCAGATCCTTGTTTTCGGGCAACTCGACATCGTTATTCTTCAGTGGGAGAGGCATCTCATAGTGACCGTCGTTTCGTTGATGGATACCTTCTTGCACTATATTAAGGAATCTCCTATCCTCGAATGAAAGAGATTTCTCGTCTGTTACGTTGTCGTTGAAGTCGAGTGTAAACATCTTGGACACTTGAAGCGGACTCAACACTTCCTTTACATGAGTCTTCAAAGCAAAGTGACACATTTTTCGGTCAGGCGTTGTTTGGACTTCGCGAGTGACTATGCGATTGCAGAATACATCGCTAGTGACGTCATCGACGTTGTCATCTCGTCCTTGTGGGTTGATTACGCCAATGATTCCCCATCCAAGGGCGGTTCTTTTGGCGTAAGGGTCGTCATCGTTTCCTAGAATGACCTCATGCGGTTTTATCGCTCGGGCACAGTTAGTTCCTATCAGCAGGCCGACTTCGATGTCGCTATCATGTGGCAACAGATGACTGGCAATATTTTCCAGGTGAGGCCACTTCATGGCAGTTTCAGGCCTGGGGATTTGGCTTCGTCTAGCAGGAATCACATTTCTGGTGTACGTTCTTGGGAGGGGAATGTCTGTTGTTTCGTTGAAACCGCGGACTGTGAGACCAGTTATCTTCTTACTAGTGACGGTTTTCTGGCCTAGTACGGTTGAAAGTTCTAAATGGACATCCGGGCCGTCAACGCCAAGAGCACTGAGCGTTGATTCTTTGATGAAACATGCATCCGACTGTTCGTCCAGGAGAGCGTACACTTTGATCTTGTTTTCTGAGTTATCTTGGTGATTGAAGCCACACTGGGATAATCAGCGAATGGGAGGCCACAGTGGTCGAACCCTTTCATGTTGCAAACCTCAATGCAATGAGATACGGAAGTATCATGCTTTGCGTTGTTGTCTTGGTTGGGAGTTTCTTCCTTGGGCGGTGGTTTCCGTGTTTCGTCATGTAAAGGAGAAGGGTGAGGTCCTTTGCAGATCTTGCAGGCCTTTTTCCTACGGCAATCAATGTTTATGTGGCCCCACCTTAGGCACCCCCAACAAAGGCGTTTGGCTAGTACAAAGTTTCTTCTCTCGGTTAAAGGCATGCACATGAAACTTTTCACAAGTGTCAATGTCATGAGTGTCCTTGCAGTAGATGCAGGTTGTCTTTCTCGCTTTGTTCCCTTCTCTGGCTCTTTCACTTTCTTCCTTGGCCTCTTCTGAGCTTGCTGCGAAACTCCTGGCTCCAACTTCTCTGTTCTTCATAAACCTGTTAGGTGTCTTAGACCATTTCTCTGCCTTTTCCTTTGAATCTTCTTCCTTAGTCACCGTTGCCCGCAGAGAAGTAATGGGATTGCATGCGATTCTCGCTTCTGTTTTCAGGAATCGACAGAACTCTACGAATGGCGGATACTTGGTCTCTCCTCCGTTGACCGCTATTTTCACTTTACCTTCGTCGAAGGCTTCTTTCCTTAGTTCTTCTTCACCAATCCACCTGTCTACGATGCGGCTCCATCTAGAAACTAAGTAACTCGGAAGTTTCTTGAGCATCTTTTGGTTCTCCTCTGGATCGTTAAGTATGTCCAAGTATTTAATAGAGTGCATCGCAGTGTTGCAGTGTTGTAGAAAGTCTGAGAACCTTCTAAGACCTGGGCCATCGTTTGGGAAGATTCTTGGCCATTCGTTGATTTTCTTTCGATAAGCATTTGACACCAGGAAAGGGTTTCCAAATCTGCTCATGAGGATTTGCTTTGCTTCGGTGAAGGCCTCTTCAGACTCCAATGGTAAGAGTCCGCTGACCGCCTCCTTGGCTTCGCCCGCTGTGAACTTGCCGAGATAGTAGAGTCTTTCGGAGGGATCTTTCGTTTTCCTTTCGATAAAGGTCTCAAAGGACTTAATCCACATTGGGTAGCGAAGCAGGTCGCCTTTAAAACACTTCAGGTTCCGGGCGAGGGAGCGAGTCTCTGTCCTGCCGCTGAGCTAGTAGTTCGGCTAGTTTCGTGATAACATCGCCAACGCCCGTAGATTCCGGTGTATTTGTATTACTCTTCGACCAATCTGGATGGACAATGACCGGACTTGCTATCGTTTGCATTGGTGTGTGCTTCACTGTGAAAGGAGGGGCCGCAGGATTTAGTGTGGCAGTAGGAGACTGGTGCGAGTTAGGCGTCATTGTGAACGTGACGTTTGTTTGGGCTTTGGTCTCTGAACTTGACGTTTTTTCTAATCCAGTGGCCGCTTTAGGGGTGGAGCTGTTAACTACAGAGTCCAATTGTGACTGCAAATATTCCTCTATACGGCCATAGGGGTCCTCTTCTTCTGGAAGTTCGCGGTCATCGTTTCTGTTTGATGTAACACTATAGTCTTCCTCTTCCATCTTTGTTACTGCTTCGATTTCGGCGGTGGTAGCTGCTAGCTCCTTAATTATCTGCAACTTCTTGACGTCGTCTTGTTGTTTTTTCAAGGCAGCAATCTTTTTCGCTTTCAATATCGTGGAATTTCAGTTCGGCGCCAAGTCTTGCGGCCTTAGCTATCATTTCTGCTCTTCCAGGAAGGGAGGAACTCGAGTGCTTTGACGATTTACGCGAGGAGCTCGAGTGCTTTGACGATTTATGCGAGGTCTTACTTCGGCTCGAATGCGTTGAATAAAGCGAGGCGCGCTCTTGCATCTCTAATTGCAGCCCAGAAATTCGATCCTTTATGCTTCTAGAAACTCCCATAGTTTCTTGTAACCACTTCTCATGACTTTCCATCGTTTTGGATTTGGTTTCTTCGGAATCAAATAGATCGCTTAGCCTTTGACACGCATTCGTTAGATCATCCATTCGTGTTTCCAGTTTATATCGTTCGCGTTGCAAGAGCGTTACGTCCGTGGAGATCGACAGCGCGAGTTTCGCAATTTCCGTTTGTTTATTCCATGCTCTAAGTGTTGACTCGCAATCTCTTTGTAATAACTGTCTTTGATACTCTAGTCCCTTTTCCGTCATAACTCTTTCGCGAGATGATACTATAACGTTTTCTTGTTCTTCAATTGAACTATCCGTGTTTGAATCTGCGATTGCGGCGTCCGCGACAGACATGACAAGGTCCTTGCACAACGGGAGAGTTTTTACTGTAACGAACTGTTAAAAGTACCAAATACCATAGACGTTCGAGGTACATTTATTTACGTTGATTGCACAATTCGTACCACTGATTGCACGTAAAAACTGAAACAAATTATAACAAATACACTAGTTGGTACAAAAACTATTCGATAAAACGAAACTGAAATACAACAGATGTCTGAAACAATTGCGAAATGAAATACAGTAAATAATGATTCAATCAACGGGTAACTTAAACTATAAACGAAAATAACTATGGTTCATGCAACGATCGATTGATAGGAAAACTAAATATTTAAAACAACATAATAATCATACCTCTTTTCCCATACAGCGATAGGCCAAACGATAGAAGGACGCTTTCGTTAATATACACGCAACGGACTCGTTACACTGTCGTCGTTATGTAACACAGAACCTCGCCCCCTAAGCCTACTGCGCATGTCATGTTGTCACGCAAGACGAAAACACGAGTACTAACGTAACAACTGAAGATAGAGCAAAATTTAATAACACCATTCAAAAATTGTAGAATTTTGCAAAAATTAATTTAGGCTTCAAAGGGTTAATTGCACGGCTTAGCTGCCTGGCCCCCTATCCCCCGCCCCACCCGTTGAAGTCACGCGATCGAGCAGGTGAAGAGCAGGTCACGTGAATCCAAAAATATTTGAGATTTTGATTGTTTCAAAATGGCGGCGGGCTCGCGATTGGCCAGGGTCTTTAGACTACGAGTGGAGTAGTCCCTAATTTTTCTCAGATCGAGCGGGCGGGCGCGCGCGAAGCGCGTGGAAATATCCTCGCGCGAGAAGACGCGACGCATAGAGGCGCAAATAATGAGGGTCCCTCATTTTTAGGGACTACTCGTAGTCTACAGGGTCTTCTTCGCGCCCACCCGCCATCTTGAAAGCGGAGGTTGCAATTTCGCCCCCCCCCCCCCCCCCCCCCTAGTGAGAAGCGTTGCATGACGACTCACACAAACAAGTTGGAGTTTCGCTTTGCAAACTTATTTATAACATTACTAACAGATCCATCCCCGGGGAACCATCCCTATAAACCATCTACACTGAATTGGTCTATTAGCAGTTAGCCTCCCCTTCCCTTCCCTTCCCTCTCCATCTCATCCCACATTCCAGTACCTTTGAAGGTATTGAGGAGAAAAAGTATGACTTCAACTTGGGGAACTTGTAATTTGAGCCACACCCACTAAAAGATAATTTAGAGGTTCTTTTTCAAAATTTCCAACAATCACCCCCTCGCTTTTAGAAGGTACGAAAAGGGTATAGAATATGTAATCGGTATGGAAAATGTGTCTGAAATAGTGTAAACCACCCCTTTCTGTAAGAGCTCAATCAGAAGGGTGGGAGGGATAGCTACTTCCCATACATTCTCTTAAATCAAATCCAAACCATGCTCTCACAACTTGCAAAGCAATCATCATAACTTTAGCCAGCGCATTCATCATCTGCACGTGCGTAGAAGTTGTGTAAAGCCAGAAGAAAAGGTAGAAAAACATGGCGGCTGGCGATGGAAGTGCGTACTGATGTATAAATGATTATTGTATTTTTTTCACTTTGTGATCCTTTAAACCAGATAAACTTCTTCCTCCAGTTTTTCGTTTTTTCAACCACGGCGGCGACGGCAACGAGAACGTCACAAAACAATAGGTTTAATTAGTAGTACAATATTCTGCACGTGTGTTTTGGTTTTGCATATTTCTTTGCCGTCCCATGCAAAACAAAACGCACGTACGTTTTGCATTTACATTTTTTTGCCTTCCTATGCAAAACAAAAAAAATAAAATGTCCAAATTCAAGGTATGATGGAGAACGTGAACACGCGATGGTTAATTTTCTCTATCTGGACTTGAACTCACCAATTCAGCTCCTGGAAAGTTCAGCCACATTGGACAAATTGAACGTGTTGGAATAATCGCGAAATAGTTTATAGGAACGTTAATTCATTTTTTAAAGGTCAAATGCAACGAAATTTGGCATTTTTTTCTTTTGTCGCGAAAACTGTTCTTTATACTAGCATCAATCATACTCAACCCTCAAAAGCTGGTTTGGGACGATTTGTGGCGCTTATAAGGCACGAAATTCGATAATTTCCGATAATTTCCGACGGCTTAACGAAAACGAACCAGGAATGACCGCGCTTGGAATGGAAACGAATTTGCTGTTTTTGTGATGTCATATGTGGTGAGCTTGTTTTCACGCGCGTGTTTTCGCGCGTGTTTCAGCAACGTGTGAAGGTCGATGCGAAGAAGCTTTTACTGAATTTCTCACATTATATTGCTCTCTTATCATTGACACGTGAATGGAGAACTACGCAGTGGAATTAAAGAACTTGCATTTCTTCAAAAAGGCGAGTGCTCATTTGATTTTAACCGACAGAATTTGAGTTTGTTGTTGTTTTGGAAATCCTGAGTTTCACCGCCCGCGCTAGCTAGCTTACGGTTTTAAAATTACAATCTCTGTGTTTTAGACTCAATTCCTCAGTTTTAATCATTTGCTTTTCGTTTCTCCTCTTTACTAAACAAACCTTCCGTTAAGTGTCATTCAAGAAAGAACCTAGTGATACCGGTAGTCCCGGCAGAAAATAATTCTCGGCAAGTATGATTTATAGTTGCGCCGTACGTTGACATTCAAGCTTGAATTGAGTTTGGCGAGGCTTCGCATAAAATGAAAATTGTAAATTGCCACCCGACCGAATGCAAAAATTAGATTAACATGGGAAATGAAATTGTAGAAAAACTGAGGAAACAGTTTTAGTCGAAAAATGCTTTCAAGAGTATTGAAGAATGAAGATTGTCCTAAAATTTGCCGGTTGCGACTTCACTTTGAATGGTTTTTGTGTTAATTTGAAATAGCTTCTCATTTCAGCTGCTTTTAGTGGTGCGCGTCTGTTCTTCGCAGCTATGTACCTTTCTGTAATTACATATTTCGGTATAAGAAATTAATCGTCCGAGTTTCTTGTTATTTGGATTCATTAACTTAAGTCTTATTTCTTCGGTAGTGTTTATAGCGACCTTACAATACAATACAATACAAAGCCTTTATTTCAACACGATAAGTATAAAAGCTACAAGCTTATGGGGTCGTGCATCTAAAAGTAATAATTACATACATTCGGAAACCATATAGTATATACTATCTACATTATTTTAATAAGGAGGAAAAATAAATAAATAAATAAATAAATAGAACAGAAACTGTATTTTTCAAAAGTAAATAAAATGATTAAAACTGAGGAATTGCGTTAATAAAAACAGATTTTCAAGATTTCTAGCATCACAGAACCATGCAAGTAGGAAACAAATAAAAACGTTATTTGCCGGCCTTTTTATTGTAGGCTCAGATTAGAAAAGTAGTTTGTGGATCTGTCAATCAAACCTGATACAAGAAAGTTTGCGACTTTATACCTTTAGCTTTCTGCGTTTCGCAAAGGCTGAACGTCGTGAACGACCGCATTCCGTGTTCGTCGTGCTTTTGAAGGACATTCTTGGTCAATACTTCGCTTTATTCCATAGTTGAAAATGGTCGGTAAAGCATCAGCTTTCAGTCGAAGTCTTCGTGGCTTGAACTGAGATACCAGGTGTGCCCTAATAACTCAAGATTATGCTCGAAGCTTTCAGGGGAGAAATGCACGGAGCAAAGACGAGATGCTGCAGTTGGCGTGAAATCTTTCCTTTTCATTAATCTCACCCATTCCTTGCATCTCTTCTCGTCTTTAGGGAATGTAAAAAAGCTTACGCCTGATTTTGAACAGTTTACTACAGTTAAAAGCAGCACAAAACACCATACTTGTTGATGTTTTGAAACTGCAGAATTTTGTAATTCTCGCTCTTCTCGCGGACTCGCGCGTGTATGTGACGTCATATGTGGTGAGCTTCCCATTTCCGACAATTTTCCGAAGTTTGCCCGAACGCTTCCGTTTGTGGAAGCGAAAAAAAAGGCGGTTTTCAAAGTCGAATATCTCGACGACGTTTTGTCCAAATCGTTTCAAACTTAAGAATATGATTATTCATAATATTCCCTATTATTTCGACTTAAAACTAATCTTACTAAAATTTTGTTGCATTTGACCTTTAAGGAATTTCGCAAACGAAAAGAAGCACACCGCTGACCAAAACGAAATTGATCGCTTTGCAAGTTGTGAGAGCATGTTTTCTCGGTCCCAGGCCCGGTCTCTACCCCCTCCCCCCTCCCCCAAGATCAATTTATCGTTAATCTGTTAGAAGAAAAACAAAACAAAAATCGATCACATTTAGCATATATTTTATTTTCATTACAGTATTTCATCAGTCTACTGGTATAAAATAACAAGGTCAGGATTATCGCACCTTTTAACTTCATTATAACATGTTTGTATATATTTTTCTTCGCGTTAATTTATTAACTTTATTGTCAATCTTGAACTAGAGGCCTTGTTAAGAAACTAACAGCCTCTGTCCACGTTTAGTTTTGGGCCCAGACTTCGCCTCGCCTTGTTTTGTCAGCGCTACATACCAGTCAGGATTTAACATGGACTGATAAGAATTGTACTTGGCCTCAAAAATCTCTTTGAAGACGCACTCTGGCCGAGATGGACAATTCTGCGAAATAATAAAAAACATGATACTAGCATATGGCGCTTTATGAAGTGTAATAAACGACCGACGTTTCGACATTACTGCCTTTTTCCGGGCAACAAAAACTTGTCTTTTATTTTTATTTCATATAGCGCCAAAAAATTTCATTTATAACACGTTAATACTCTCTTACTAGTTCGTGTAATGCACGACAGGTGTCCTTATTACTTACTGTGGTATATAACTCCCCCTTTGCACTCATCCCGATGTATTTTCCAGATGCTTTTCCTTTTAGCATGACTTCAGCTGTTTCAACAGACTCCATTACAATAGAAGCTATTAAGAGTAAGAAAAAAATGTCTGGTCAATAGCAGTTGATAGCTGGCCAATAGCTCTTCACGAGCGTTCTCAGACTCATGAATAAATGACTTCATCTCGGTCCATAAACACGCAAAAAAAGAACTTGGCCAATATCCCGCCATCTTGACCTCTTGCTTGGCCAATAACCCATATGTCCTGTGCCAGTTTTTATACCGAGACACATAACCAGACGCACTAAAAAAACTTGCCCAAGTTCGTCCAGACGGACTGTGCGTCTCTAGTATAAAAACGACCATTTCCTTTGCGTTATCATAAATTGGGTTGTGGTTTTCTTTTTCGTGTCTCGCTGAACAACGACAGTGCTATTTTTTGAATAATAGTCAGAGTTTCTTCCCTTTTAGTTTCAAGACGTGAATCATTCAGAAGAGATGACATGAACAAGACTTGTCTTTTGTTATTTGGGATTTGGCGTTTGTACAAGTAAATCTCAAACTCATTAATAATTCATCAAGTTATAATAATAACTGGTCTTAATTAGCATGGATTTTTACCATTCTACTTCTTCGTTTTACTCCTAGTTTTTGTTTCGATTGAGAAGAGATATCAAACACTCCAGACAGTGTTTCATCGCATTTCCAAACACCTTGAATTTCGTCTCAACTCTCCTCTCAGTATTTGGAAATTGGATAAAACACTGTCCCTCGTGTTTGATATATTACAACTCCTTTTTCATGAAACTGAAACATGCATAAGCAATGAAGGTACTGAGGAAGTACTGGATTAAAAGAGGCGACAGGAAAGTAAAAACGTTTGCTGCAAAGTTACATTATTAAAAAGGCGACACGAGCACATTTTCAGCAATTAATATTTTTCTAAATAGGCAGAATTTGTAGAATGTTACAAAACGCTTTAAATGTTAATTTATCACTTCCAAGATGAATTCCACCAGTTGCATAAACAACAACTGTTTATAAACACTGGAAATAATATAACTCTTGAATAATAATAAGAATGATAGGAGCTGAATAAAGCTCTTGTTTGAAGACTACAGCCTTTTTAAACCCTTTACGTCCTAAGCTGATGATTATCCATATTCTCATCATCTGTCTGTTTGACAATGTATCGATATTGTGAGGAGAAATAAGATATTGAACAACTTTTGCAAATTAATAAAGGGCGGAAAGAACGTTTTCTGGCTTTCTTACAAGTCGCTTCAATAACAGAAAGATAAGAGGAGGCATAGTGAAATGTAGAAAACAACAGTTGATGTTTCTAGTCAAATTTATTAAAAAAATTATTATCTCTTTATTTACAAGAATTAAAATGTCGAAACTCTATTAAGCTCTTGTATTACGCTAAAGTTTTCCAATATTCCTGCGCACCATAGCGCAAGACATTTTCCTTCCTGTCAGTCAGTCTGCCTGTACGTTAACGCGCTTTCTCTCGCGTCTTAGAATCCCTTGTCTGCTTTCTGGGTCCGTATTGAGAAAAACTACACCCGTTGTCGTGAGTAGGACGTAGGACCGTACTCATAGCAGTACTAACTCATAGTGGTACTCATAGTAGTACTAATAGGACAGTTCACGCGTCATGCCTGTAATCGGACAGTGTAATTTACAAAACGTTTAACCTTTTTTGCGTAGGACATCAGTTTACGTCTAGGCTATTTTTAGATCATTTTCCCGCGAAACCAGTAGCCAATCACGCAGGAAGAATGTTGCCTGGGAGAAATAATGGCGCATGTCGAGGTACGCTCTATGCTTTACTCTTTTCTACTCGTGTACTCTCCACCGCGGTCAAACGTCTACCGAGCATGCACGAAAATAGAAGCTACGCCGACAAATCTCAACATTACACGTGTTTAAAACTTTTTTGGTAAACGCCCAAAAAATGGTAAATTAAGACTGCTGGAAATATACTGAGCTTTCTGTTTGAAAAGTCTAAAGAAGAAGCAAACCGCTGACCAAAACGAAATTGATCGCTTTGCAAGTTGTGAGAGCATGGTTTCTCGGTCCCAGGCCCTGTCTCTATCCCCCCTCCCCCCATCCCCCCAGCTCAATTTATCGTTAATCTGTTAGAAGAAAAACAAAACAAAAATCGATCACATTTAGCATATTTTATTTTCATCACAGTATTTCATCAGTCTACTGGTATAAAATAACAAGGTCAGGATTATCGCACATTTAACTTCATTACAACATGTTTGTATATATTTTCTTAGCGTTAATTTATTAACTTTATTGTCAATCTTCTTGTAATAGAGGCCTTGTTAAGAAACTAACAGCCCTCTGTCCACGTTTAGTTTTGGGCCCAGACTTCGCCTCGTCTTGTTTTGTCAGCGCTAGATACCAGTCAGGATTTAACATGGACTGATAAGAATTGTACTTGGTCTCAAAAATCTCTTTGAAAACGCATTCTGGCCGAGATGGACAATTCTGCGAAATAATAAAAAACATGATACTAGTATAAACTGCGTAGCGCCTTGAAATAAACGTTGATAAATTAATTTTTTGGTGCTTTATGAAGTGTAATAAACGACCGACGTTTCGACATTACTGCCTTCTTCCGGGCAACAAAAACTTGTCTTTTATTTTTATTTCATATAGCGCCAAACAATTTCCTTTATAACACCTTAATACTCTCTTACTACTTCATGTAATACACGACAGGTGTCCTTATTACTTACTGTGGTATATAACTCCCCCTTTGCACTCATCCCGATGTATTTTCCAGATGCTTTTCCTTTTAGCATGACTTCAGCTGTATCAACAGACTCCATTACAATAGAAGCTATTAAGAGTAAGAAAAAAATATCTGGTCAATAGCAGTTGATAACTGGCCAATAGCTCTTCACGAGCGTTCTCAGACTCATGAATAAATGACTCCATCTCGGTCCATAAACACGCAAAAAAAGAACTTGGCCAATATCCCGCCATCTTGACCTCATGCTTGGCCAATAACCCATATGTCCTGTGCCAGTTTTTATACTGAGACGTATAACCAGACGCACTAAAAAAACTTGCCCAAGTTCGTCCAGACGGACTGTGCGTCTCTGGTATAAAAACGACCTTTTCCTTTACGTTATCATAAATTGGGTCGTGGTTTTCTTTTTCGTGTCTCGCTGAACGACGACAGTGCTATTTTTTGAATAATAGTCAGAGTTTCTTCCATTTTAGTTTCAAGACGTGAATCATTTAGAAGAGATGACACGAACAAGACTTGTCTTTTGTTATTTGTGATTTGGCGTTTGTACAAGTAAATCTCAAACTCATTAATAATACATCGGGTTATAACAAATGAAATCATCACTGTGATGGACTGGTCTTAATTAGCATGGATTTTTACGATTCTACTTCTTTGTTTTACTCCAAGTTTTTGTTTTGATTGAGAAGAGATATCAAACACTCGAGACAGTGTTTCATCACATTTCCAAACACCTTGAATTTCGTCTCAACTCTCCTCTCAGTATTTGGAAATTCGATGAGACACTGTCCCTCGTGTTTGATATATTACAACTCCATCCTTTTCATGAAACTGAAACATGCATAAGCAATGAAGGTACTGAGAAAGTACTGGATTAAAAGAGGCGACAGGAAAGTAAAACGTTTGCTGCAAAGATACATTATTAAAAAGGAGACACGAGCACATTTTCAGCAATTGATATTTTTCTAAATAGGAAGAATTTTAGAATGTTACAAAACGCTATAATTGTTAATTTATCACTTCCAAGATGAATTCCACCAGTTGAATAAACAACAACTGTTTATAAACACTGGAAATAATATAACTCTTGAATAATATAAGAATGATAGGAGCGGAATAAAGCTCTTGTTTGAAGACTAAAGCCTTTTTAAATCTTTTATGTCCTAAGCTGATGATTATCCTTATTCTCATCATTTCTCTGTTTGACAATGTATCGATATTGTGAGGAGAAATAAGATATTGATCAACTTTTGCAAATTAATAAAGGGCGGAAAAAACGTTTTCTGGCTTTCTTACAATTCTTACCGGAACAAATTAGATATGTGGTTATTTCGTAACTAGCGTTAAAATAGCGGGGTGAATACTATTTCTACTTACTGTGAAGATCGTTTTCGTCCACGCCGCCTTCTACTCCGTTCTCGGTAACTTTTAGGTAGAAACCGTGGCGGCATTTCATACGCGTTTGAAGCGAGTAGCTCGGTTTTAAATCACCCATGACCGCGTCTGTCTGTAAATTAATTTGTAATGTGGTCACACTGCAGACCGGATGACTTAAAATGAATGAGTCTAAAATGGTGGTCAACTCGATAAATCGTGGCCGACGCCTTCCAAGTTAAGAAATATTACGTTTCACCCGCCCTTTCTAATCCTCCTTGTAAATTGTGCACGAGGATGGCACGTGATGTTATTTCATCTCCTTTGTTTTTTTGGCCA
Source organism: Desmophyllum pertusum (assembly GCA_029204205.1). NCBI lineage: Eukaryota > Metazoa > Cnidaria > Anthozoa > Scleractinia > Caryophylliidae > Desmophyllum > Desmophyllum pertusum. The sequence continues at coordinate 1,375,700 of MU825884.1, read as the reverse complement.
GCGGTAGCTTTTTTAAGGACTTACTCCAGTCCGGGATCTTCCCGGCATCCTTGAATTTCAATTCTGAAAAGACCCTGCTTCAAAATGAGGCGTGGTGAAAAAATGAGTTGACAAACGTTTACCACAATTGTCCACAAAGCGCAAACGGCTGACAATCACGTGACCAGCGCTAGGCGTCACGTTTGAGGTAGGTTTTCACGAGAGTTATTTAACTCAGTATTTCTCTGCCAATATTTTACGTTATCTCACGTATGAATGCTGCAGTTATCAATCTCGTTCCCAGAGTCCTCGTTACCCTTGTCCAGCGGTGGAGCGGCCAACAAGGACCTCTGGGGTGGAGTGATCCGCCTGACTTGCGCATTAAGACCAATAATCTTGGCGTCCGTTAGTTGAAACATGGGGTCGAACATATGCGCAGTAGAGCCGGAAGTCCTAGAATCCTGTCATGGCGGATCGCTTCCCCCCAGAGGTCCTTGTTGGCCGCTCCACCGCTGGACAAGGGTAACGAGGACTCTGGGAACGAGATTGTGCAGTTACACAAAAGAAGCCTTTAGCGCAATATGCCAGACAATCATGACGTCATTCCATTGTCCGCTGCAATATTCGACTTCGATCTAGAGCTTTAGAAGGTAAAATATTTCCCAGAATTTTGGCTGATGAGTTTATATATACACGTATAACGATTGTATTTCTCATTTGAGATTAACAAAATACATAAAACTATAGTAAGTAACTGTATTCAGTTTACATAAAACTATTTTATTCAAATTTAACGCTGCTTCCAAATCACCGAGTACGAACTTAAAATGTTTGCTACAGGTATGATAATTATTATACAATAAGCTTTTCTGCTAAAAACTAATTACACTTTATGAAAGCACGAGTGCTTTTATCATTTTGAGGAGTTCAGTTTCTTCCGAAGGTTTAATACGTGTCCCGCAAACTCACCCAAACTAGAGCCGAGTATTTGTCAGTCTATTGTATTAGCGACTGTAAAAACAAGAACATATATTTTTAAATTTCTAAGAGGTTATACACTGGAACCTCTACTTTAGGACACCTCCTTTGCGGGGACACAAACTTTTGTCCCGGCAAAATTAACGCTCATATAATCTTTGTATCTCTGTACATCTATTAAAGCGGGGACACCTCTATAAAGGGGACACTTCTCCTTGTCCTGAGGGTGTCCCGAGGGTGTCCCCGAGGGTGTCCCGAGGGTGTCCCCCTTAATGGAAGTTTCACTGTATTTCATTGCTGGTAGACACCACGCTTTGCCAGTCTACTATTTTAATTATTTTATGTTTTAACTTAGTGTTCAAAACCTATAAGCTACATCGATCACCGGCTTTCACTTTCCTCTGAGGTTTCTTGACTCGTGTATTGCCACTGTGGAGGAAGCTTGTCTTGTTAATCTGTAAAAACAACAGCGAACACAACAAATAATATAATCAAATGGCAGAAATCTGATAAAAGTTGCATGGAATATATGATGTATATAATTGACTATGAACACACTGACTTTACGTCTTATTTCATCAGATCTATGTTGATAAGCAATATTGTGGTCGTGCTTTTCGAAACGGCACCTTCCTCACTCTACACCTAAATACATCAGCTCCCCGGAAAATTATGCCCCAATACTCACTTCCATAACATAAATAACTAGACTGCCCAAGTATAAGGGGTTTTTTTTCGCTTGGAAGAATGTTACAATTTCTTTTCTTTCTTACTGCAAAATTTATTTTGTATTTTACATCATTACGCTATGAGAAATTCTGATTAATCGGATTCTTCCAACAGTAACCGAACCTATGACCTTCTACAGACCTGTCGGACGCTCTACCACTCAGCTACAGGAGACTCGTGGGAGTTTAGGCCATATAACTATTATTAGCATAACCCAGTGGCTGACTATTGGCAAACTCGATTGGCTACACAGGCACCTACTATTACCTGACAGTGTCTCTCCGCGGATGAACACTATCACGTCACGTGTTCGATTTAAGCCAATCAGAATCAAAGAAAATTTAGTGCTGAACTATAACGATCGATAGACGGCTCCTCGGAGCGCGCGCACAGTTTTTTGTGCATTACGGCCGAAAAAGAATTAAACAAAACCATCAATAAATCAGTTTTATCGATATTCTATGTTTAATAGATCAGCCACTGGGTTATGCTAAAACAATTAGACGGCTCGCTCTCGATTTCTATCGACTTTGATAGTTGGCTCGGGGCTTCGCCCCTCGCCAACTATCAGCCGATAGAAACCTCGAGCTTGCCGTCTAATTGTTAATTACTAGGTTCAAATGTGACAAACATCCCGTATATTGGCTGGGATTAGGTTCGTCGATATGTATTGGAAACAAAGGTACGTTTAAGCTCGGTAGAAACACAACATTTGAGAAAGACCAGTGTACGGAAGGTCATGGTATCGACTCCTGTTGGGAGAACTCGGAAATCCTTTTTCTGAGAAGTTTCTGTCACTGACTGAATAATATCTTTGTGTTTCTACCAAGCTTAACATATACCATAATCTATTTTCATGCTGAGATCAGACGCGTTTGATGTTCACTTTATAATTAGAGAGCTTGTTTAGGGATTCATATATTTTGGTTCTGGAACTTTTGATTTCATTTGACTAGGGACTTTAAATCTCATTTGAAACAACAACTACAATGTATTATTATTTGCAGCTTGAAAATTTCTAGATGCATTCCCCACACCCAACGCGTCTCCCACAATCAACTTCGGTAATTGAAATAACATAACAATTCTGTGATATTAGATAGGATAAGCCAAGGAATTCAATGAAAGTCTTACCATGAACTATACTCCACATCTTTTGAACAAGGGCTTCACACTGTCTCTCCCAGCTATAGTGCTCTTCGTAACATGTCCGCAATCTTTGAATCTCTCGAAGTCGCTCTGCTCTGTCTTTCAGACGGACAGCTGCGATTGCCTTCAGCCCACTCTTTAGGGTCGGCGGATTCCACCACAAATGACGTGCCTGATGGTAGAGCACACAATGCATCTGCAAAACCCGAGTTACCACTCACAAGAATGGGAAGACCGGCAGACAAGGCTTCCAGCGCAGTCAATCCGAATCCTTCTGTCCTGGACGGCATGATGGCAAGATTCAACCTCGCAAAGCAACTCTTTCAATCTTTCCTTGCTTTTGGCACAAACTTTCTGACAATCAGCTGATCTTTGGAGATTCCACTCTGCAATAAGTTTTCTGCGACTTCTTCCTGTTTTCCTTCGGGTGCGCCTACAAAGATCAAACAGTAAGAGCGGTCTCTCAGTTCAACTACTGCTTTCGCAGCAATGTCATATCCTTTGAGACTGAAGTCTTCAGGATCACCCCGGCCAAAGGTCAAACACCTTAAACTTGTCACTCTCGTTTGTTGCTTGTTTTATGACAGCAAATTCACTGAATGTGCCTGGCGTCAGCTGCATTATGTCTTGGTGTTCCTTGCATGAGCGTAGGTAAGAAGAGTAGGCCTTCGTCAACTTGGTCCAACTGCCACAACATAGATTTGCCAATTTACATAACTCTACTTCGGTTCTGTTCTTCTCCTCTCCTTTGGAAATCGCTTGGGGATAGTTTTTGTGCATTCCGAGTTCTTCAGGCGCAGTGTGCACCACTTGCAACCCACTTGCAACCGTGCGACTTTCTGATGACTTGAGCCCTGTTTACCAAGCTTCCCTCCATGACCCAGTACGATGTCAATGGCAAGGTCATTTGGTGGAAAGCTCAGCCAGTCAAGAAGAGTCGTAGCCTGGGAGTCTTTCTGCTTCTCTAATGGCAATGTTGTGA